>PVKC010003793.1:0-37637 GCA_004027635.1 Crocidura indochinensis
GCAAAGGGTGGTGGTTGGAATATACTCTGAGAACATGGTGGAGGGAGGTCAACAGTGATGATGGCCCTGATTCACTGTATATCTAAAACCCAACTATGAAGGACTTTGTCACTCACAATGGTTTTAATAAAATTAAAGACACGTGTTTTTATGGAAAAAAAAACTATTGATTTCAGTAAGAAAAAAATCTGTGTCTCATCATCCATTAGAAATGTCTTCCTGCATATTTAACTATGATTACTATTCTGGGGACATTTTAGTAAACATAATTCCAGAAGGTTTGGGGTCAACAGGTAAACAAGATGCACATGTATGGCAACTTCTACTTGATAAATTTCTCTTAAGAAAGGCACAGACACCTTTTTTTTTTTTTAAATCAGCTCCCATGAATCTGAATAGACAAACTTTAGGACCTGATATTTACCTCCTGCAAACACAGCCCATGTCCTTGAAAAGATACAATTGCCCATACAAAGCATTGGGAACCCTTCAACTTCTTCCATATGAAGCCACTTTTCTCCTTTTGGAAGAAATTCTCTTTATTTTTATCATAATAAATTTCTACATTGCAGTCCTCAGTTAACAGTATGTTACACCATGGTTCGTTCCAAGGAAAACAAAACTGGTGCCAAACACCAAATTTCTAAAGTTCACAGGAGAAGCAAAGGAAAGGCCAGCATGGAAACAAAAGTTCTCTCTGAGCAGAGATTATTTTTAAGAATAGCCTCAGAAATGAGGATAGCTGAAAGGGTATGTCTGTAGGTAAAGTATTTTTCTTCCTTGTTTATATTTTTTTCTGTGCTATATTTCTTCGATTGTTTCTTTGTTTCATTGTTGATATAAAGATGAATGCCTTTACAGGGATTTGGGCGAAGAGAAAAAAATTTACCTACCCTACAGAAGTTGGATAGAAATCATGTAAATATGTAAAATTAAAATATTCCTTGTCTGTACTTAAAGACACAAGGTTGCCCAGAGAGATAGCACAGCGGCGTTTGCCTTGCAAGCAGCTGATCCAGGACCAAAGGTGGCTGGTTCGAATCCCGGTGTCCCATCTGGTCCCCCTTTTCTGCCAAGAGCTATTTCTGAGCAGACAGCCAGGAGTAACCCCTGAGCACAGCCGGGTGTGGCCCAAAAACCAAAGGTAAAAAAGAGAAAAGAAAAGACACAAGGTTTTGAGTATAAAAAAATGAAATAGAAATAATTAATACTTTTATCCCTGTATTACTCCCTAAAAGTTGACTTTTTATTTCCACCTGCTGAAAATTACTAAAGTAAATTTTAATGCATGTGAAAAGAGATCAATATTCTACATACATTGTTACAAATATAAATGCACATTTATATAGAGCACATATAAAAAGGTAAAGTGACAGCACAACTTTTCATTATTTAGTCCTTCAGAGTGGAACGTTAAATGGTTCTTGTAGACCTACTGTTCAAGAGACCACTGTGAGCATAAAGCACCGCATGAACAAACCAAGGTACAGGTGACTACTGATCTAACAAATGAACATAAAATCCCATCAGAAAGGCACTTAAAGGATGGGGATGAGAGGATGAGAGGGAGGAGAGGCCAGGCATGCAGAACTCTGAAGCTTCAGAGCCAATGGAGAGCAATGGAGAATGCGCATGCTCATTGAAGAAAGCTGAGGCATAGATCCCAAATGGAAAGAGCAGAGCACATCTGAATACCAGCAGTATGCCAATCCACTGAAATTTGAAAAAGGATTAGATCCTTTCCTCCTAAACATATCTTTGGATTTTCCTTCTTCCTATGGCATAAAACTGTCCAAAGTCCATCACAAGTTCCATCAATTAATAACATAAAAGCACTTTTTCTAAAGAAATATGCCCAGAAAGAGTTCCCCCAAAGCACACTCTCAAATATGGGGCTTCGGTGCACAATAGACCTGCACTGACCCCAGTCACAGGTTTTGTTTCGTAAGAGCAGAGGCTGCTTAGGAACTATCCATTGCCAGTGGTTGATATGGAGGTTTTCTTGGAGAAGCAGAAGCAAGCATGTCTTTACCTGGCATGCTCTCACATGATTCTTCCCCTGGCGTATGCTTCCTTTTATGAATCTCTTCACTTAAAAAATGTCTCTGGAATCTGTGTGAGATGAGGGGCTCAGTTCCATAGCATCCCTAATTATAGTTCCAGCTCATGATTGCCCCTAGCTTGAAGGTGTGTGACAGATGGCATAGGCCACTCAGCCCTTGTTTAGTCCTTTGAAGAGAACAATGTTCTATTCTTGGTGTTTCTTTGCTTCAATTGTTAATATTAATGGAGCATAAAGATCAAAACTCCCTATACCATGCTCAATAGAACAGAGCTCTGGAAGCCTGTATTTGGTGGAAGGCTTCAGTCAATGTAAGCAAAATCTCTGAGTATCACAATTTATCTGGCCCCCGTTCTCCCAAAGATTCTCTATTTGAAGTTTAGAAGGATATTAGAAGTGATAAAGACCAGTCTGATTTTTATAATAAAGGGCCTTAGACTGGAGAAATAGAAGGTAAATTATTTGCTTTGCATGTTGCCAACACCAGTTCCATCTTTGGTCACAGAGTCTGGCATAAGCATCATAAATGTAGTCCCCAAACTAAAAATAAAAATTAAATTACAAACTGGGAAACTACCTCTGAGCAGCAGCTTCCAAGAATCTACAATATTTTTGTTTGTAATTCTCAGAATAATATCTTTCTCCTTTTCTACCCATCCTGAAATTTCAATAATCAGTGGAAATGAAAGGGTTTCTATAGTAGAACACTCCATAGAAAGCCCCAAGACCTGAGAATGACGAAGTACCAAACTGAACTTGAAGGATACCTTATGCTGGCTGAGTTGTTGATGATGACTGGTATTCCAACTGTTTAGCAGAGAATATATTCCAAATTCCAACCTTCAGTTAAGCACATACCTTTTAAACACTGGGAACTTAGAAAACTTCCAATAGGAAAAAAACATCTCAAATTTGGAGATCTGAAATTCCATCCTTGCTGCTGCAAGTTCTATATATAATTCTGAAAATGATCATAATGATGTTCCCACATTGGCTAAAAATGCTTTTATAACTCTATTTCTGTCTCTGTTATCACAGTGACAACTGAACCTATATGTGGCCATGGATATTACAAAGCTTCCACTGTTTTCCATAGTACATTGTGACCATCTTAATGATTACATGGAAAATTGTGTCCATTTATTACTACCATTCATTTTGGCTGCTAATAATAATGCAGTTATTCTAGTTTAATACTTAAACTGTATATTTCCCTCTGAGACATTTTATAAAGACATGACAAGAGTTTTAAGGTAATCTTATGAAAAAACCTATATATTCAAATTATTTTCTGAATATTCTTTACACTAGAATCACTTATTTGGGGGAGTCTTAAAGCAAAGAAATTAAGTAAACTAAATATTTCTTGTAAATAGAATATTATTATATTATTATTATAATATAACACTTTAAAATATTAAAATTATTTTATGAAGCATATTGTGTGAGAAACTAACAGTTTTCTATTTTTTCCATATATTTTCTATATGCTCATTATGTAATTTTATTCCATCATCAAAACCAGACATCTGATATCTATTTTATATGGAAATGAGCTATAAGAGATGAAACTGAAACATAATCAGACAAAACACTAGTTGAAAGTTATTTCAATTTGACTGCAAGCCATATATTTTTTGCCTCCTGTACTCCTCTCATCAATAAAGAATGGTTAATTTTTAACTAAATACTGAGTCCTGGGAAATAAAATATATTGGTAGAAGAAAAGAAAAAGACATGGGGTTTGATTTTTTTCAAGGAACTTATGGTAGCAATTAGATGTGATAGATTTACTTCTCCAATGTCCATTTCCACTTTGTAGCTACCTTCTTTATAAGAATATGAAAGAATAGAAAATATAGAATTTTCTCTGGAAATCTTTGTAAATACAGTGAATTGATTTCTTAAAATGTTGGCTATGGAATTACTTCAAAAAGCAGAGGCAGAGTCTGTTTCTGATTGGTAGAGCAAGTTGTGTGTGGGTGGGCACAATACTGATTTGAAGAACATATGGCTGCTAAGTATACCCTGATGAAAACCCAGCACCACTGAGATTGCTCCAACATCACAAAGACCCAGCAACCAAAAGGGTGTATAATAAATTTACTGGGCCCTAATGAGTTACATTTTTTTTGGTCACATCCGGTGACGCTCAGGGGTAACTCCTGGCTATTCGCTCAGAAGTTGCTCCTGGCAGGCACGGGGTCCATATGGGGAACGGGGGGATCGAACCGAGGTCCGTCCTAGGTTAGCGCAGGCACCTTAACCTCCAGCGCCACCGCCCGGCCCCTGAGTTACATTCTTGACTAGCACATCTCAACAGTACTGTTTTTCATTTGCTAATTCACTCACTCATTAATTTGTACATTATTTGTATATTAGTTCTTTCAACAAATATTTATTAGTACTCATTATAGCACATCTAGATCTGTATTATAGGTTATTTTTTCATATTATAGGTACCGTAGTATTTTGAAGTAACATGTGATTCATCACTAAGTGCAACCCAATGTTTAAAAGACCAAACTGACTAGTTCAAATCTCACCTCTGACAAGATACTCAATCATCTTAGGTTCATTATCTTGAGCAATTTATAAAATTCCATGCTCAGTTTTTTTATCTCTCAGAATCACACAACAATGACATTTAATATATCTGAGTTATAAGAATGTGTAGTTATTTTAAAATAAAGATGTATTCATAGGCTCATCTAACCCTTGATAGAGAGAGGTTCACCAAGACTCTAAAAACTCAGGGATATACAAGTCTCCCATAAGATTACATTGGGTCCCATAAGGATAGGTCAGAACAAGTATCATGCCCCCTGAGCCTTGGCAACTGCACACACAAATGCCATTACACTATTAATCAATTGCCACTATGCCAATGTCTCAGCCTCACTGCTTTTAACTACCTTCTCTAGACACCTAACCACCTCAAACTTCAGGTGCACAAGTAGCGTGGCTGACATCTTTGAGATACTTTGGAGCCAGAGCTAATGTTTTCCCCAACCGTCTCCATACTTCTATTCTTCCAGAAGTCCTGGCAGCCACACCAATGATCCAGAGATGCCACCATCTTAGCTCATCCTATGAACTTCACAGATTCTCCAAGTCCTGATCTATTTGGCTGCATTAGAGGCCACACAACAACTCCTCATCAAATTAGATGTAAAATTATTATAGAAGCCACATAAGCTCAACAGACAAAACAAAAAAACAATATGTCCAACTAGCAATAACTAGCTTATTAAATCTTTACACAGTGACACAATGATCCCATTGTGAGATTTGAAAATTTCCACAAATTTTCTCTTAATCAGTTTTTTCAACAATTCTGTTACTATTTATTTGTAACAGCAATATTAAGTAAATTATTTGTACTTGCCAATGTGTAGACTTGAGGAAGGTTGGGAAATTTGGGACAATAGTGGAGGAAATCTTACACTGGTGATGACATTGGTGCTGGAACACTAAATGCCAGAAATAACTGTACTGTGAGCAACTCTGCAAACTACAGTGTTTGAAATAAATGTATTTTTAAAATAAAATAAAATAAAGGCATCATAATAATGTAATCATGCATTTTACTGCAACATGGATAAAACTAGAAGATATTATGTTAAATGAAGCCAGAAAATAAAAATAAATGTAGAACATCACTTATATGTGATATCACTGAAATACATAAAGAAATGTAATGGTTTAAATGGAAACTGCCTAGATCATCTTGACCTCAAATCTAGGGAAGAGAAGGAGAGAAATAAAGTGGAGGAGAGAGAGACATCTAGATGAAAAATAAAAGGGGGGGCAAAGCTCAAGGATATTCAAGAGCATCTGTGGTATTAAGGAAGGACAGAACTTAAAATATAAACCAAAGAGTGAATATAATTCACTAAAAGTATGAGGTTCAAATTTTTAACAACCAGACTTAAATGGTTACTAGTCATGATGAGAGGCTGGAAGAGGGGGGTATGGGAAAGAACCTTGGAACACTGGTGGACAAAATTTGACACTGGTGGTAAGATTGATGCCAGAATATTTTATTTCTAAAACTCCATTATGAATAACTTTGTAAAACATAGTTATTTAAGAAAAATAAATTTAAAAATAAAAGTATTTATCATAGTTTTTGTATACGAGTACACAGTTAACAGCAATGATTCCTTTAATCACTAATCACAACTATATAGTACTAGTTATTAAATGTTCTAATTCTTTAAAAGGCATATAATTCAAATTTATAATATATAGTGTTACTTTCTATTCAACTAGAATAATAGGGATTCATTCTATGCTCATGTCAACACACAATTTATAAAATTTGATCAAATATATAAAACAAAATTTCATGCATCATTACTCAAAATAACATGTAACACATGCACATAGACCAACAGCACACTGAGTCCACTGAATCAGATTCTGAAGTATTTTCAAACAATTGGAAAATTCAAATTTTACTATTACAAGATGCTCTTGATGATGAGACACAGTAATGAGAACTGGACTGGCTTCATGTTCCCAAGGTTGAAAGGGTAGCAACGTCTGAATCACAAATAACAAATGATGGAAACATTAGCTGGGGAAATGCCATGTGTGGGTCTGTTCAATATGGAAAAGATTTACACCTTTAGGTATATAATTTATTAGAAACACAACCACATTTCCAATGCTGAATGGTAGCGAGGCTTAAACAAGGAAGAAAAAAAAATACTCAACAAGCAAAATCTTCAGATAACATTTTAAAATAAACTAACTAAAAAAGTTTTAGACTCTGTAAAGTAAAATAAAATGAAATTTCCTCTCATAATCCAACGAGTCATTATATTTCTTTTTTCATGCAAACACAATTACTATTAAAATAAATAAACAATGGACAAAGTATTTTGAGTAAAACTAAATACCAAAATAACCCACAAAACCTTGTGGTTAAATATTAAAACCAGATAAAAGTTAATTCTAAATAAACATTATATAAAATATAATGAAGTATATAATGATTCTATAAAATATTTAAAACTACCATAAGATTTAAATTGATTTTAATTGAAGAATCATAGTTTATAATGGGGTTAATATTTTTTTTACTTTATAATGCCACTACAACATTACAACCAAGGGGACATAGCATCCCTCCTCCTCTGTCCATAGTTTCCTTTTCCTCCACTTCCCCCTTGTTTGACAAACTTATATCTTCTATTGACAATATTTAAGGGTCTGTTTCCATTGCATTCTCTCTCTTCTCTTGCTTATGAACAAGGTCAACCTATATTTATCTTTCTTCTTGATCCACTTCTCTTAAGGGCATGAAAGCTTTGATGAATAATTCTCTAAATTATATTTCAGATACATTTAGAACTCTGTGCAACCCTGAATTTTATTATAAATAAGTGTGGATTTTAGTCTGTTCAACTATCTCTTCAACTATTATGCAGTTTAACAAATGTCTTAAAGATAATTTTAAAAGATTTTTCTTTTTACTGTTATTACCTTTTACCCATTGTTTAAGACTGGGTTATAACTACATATTCCTCAGTTTTTCTTTACAGGCAAGATTCTATTTATACTCATGAAAGGACTTATTCAAGGTTACCCCCTCCTCCACTTTGAAATTATTAAAATATAGCCAAGCCCATTTTGACAAGTTCATAAGACTAATCTATAAAATTGATCTTTCTTTGGAGAAAAATTTGGACATCCTAGGAAAAAAATAATGAAATCCAGACATAGACTCAATTGTGGCAAACGTTTTAAGGCAACAAAATTCATGAGGTTATGCATTTACATAGCGTTAAGGTTGTTTTTTCTATTCCTTAACCAAACATTCTCTTATATTGCATGTGGTATAAACAGCATATTTTTTAAAACTGTTGCACTAAATTTAACAATGTGTGCTGAAAATAAACAAATTATTTTGCTTTTCAAAAAGTTTACATTTATATACCTATTAAATATAGATGTATTACTATTTAGTTTTTATTTTTTTACCCTTCCACTATTTAGTTTTTAAACTGCAATATTTAGGAGAAAACTAAAATCAGGAATTTTTAAAAAAATGTTCTTTAAAAATAATCTTAAAAGCAATAGTTTGATTTTTAAAAATCAACCTCAAAATTTCTGTTATTTAAAACGGATACCATATTAATTTTTTGAAAAGTATACAAACCCAGGAATCATTTTTATTGTTTTCTTTTAATGTGAAAATTTTCCCCGAAATGCTTTTTTATAAAATTTTAAAGTAATTTAATTCAATGCCTCGCTATGTTTCTAACAGTGCCAAAAACATTTCAGCAAAATGACAAAATTCCAAACATTTTCCATGCTACTTCCTCCTCCCTAAACAGCCTCACTTTGGGGGATTATTGAGAAAAGGGAAGCTGGACTAAATGGCAGAGAACAGAATGTGCCAGATCCATTTCATGTGCCTAGGGTTTCTTCTATTCCCTTTCAACCTGGCATTGCCAACATGTAGTTCTACTTTCTATAATTGGTAAGCTTTAACAAAACGTGCACTTTGTCCTCAGCATTTTACATGCTACTGATAAAAATTCCTATAAGGCCTACAGCTACTCTCTTGGCCCACATTAAAGACAGATTATATCTATGTCTCACATTTTACCCAACACCCTTATTTCCACTTCATGGAATTAAGGTTAAACATAATTCCAGGAGTTTGTTTATAATATGATCAAAGTTATTTGGTAGAAAATGAAATAAATTTTTACAATTTTATTTCACTTGTGATATATTATAGGGGTGTCTAGGAATTAAGGAAACAAAACTAACTGCTAAAATAGTATGATTGAGAAAAATATCAAGAGGTTAGCATGATATAAGCTGGTTTGCATTGACATTACTAACATTTGTGGACAGAGAGATCATAAAAAGGTTAAGGGGCTAATGTTTCACATGGCTGACACTGATTCAATTACTATTATGACATAAGGTCACTGAGAAACTCCAGGAGTGACCCCTGAGCACAGAAAGGTAGGATCTGAGTACCTCCAAGTGTGGACCCAAAACCAAAATGAAATAAATAAAAATAAATTCTGTATAAATTTACCAAATATGTAGAATCCAGAACAATCTGAATAAAATAATGGAAGACATCATGTTTTAACTAAATAACAATGGCATACTAATCAAAACAGTATGGTTAAGAATAGAATTAGACAGATCTACCAATGTGACACAAATTGGAGAGCTGAAATAAATCCACACTTACATGGATAGTTAATTTATGACAAAGGATCTAAGAGTATAAAATGTTGAAAGGAAATTCACTTTGACAAGTGGTGCTAAGAAGACTGGAAAGACACAAACAAAAGAATAAAACTAGAGTGCTGTATCACATCATGCAAAAAAGTATACCCATAATATAATTAAGTCTAAGATATTGGGCCTGAAACTATAAAATACTGACAAAAACATTGGCATGACATCACAATAATTCAGCTTTTAATGGTATCTTTGGAGTACAAAATTTATCAGTCAGGAAAGTAAAAGCAAAAATAAAATTACATCAAACCATGCAAATAAAATTATACCAAATACTGATAAAAACTACCATAAACAAACTGATGCCTTTTTGAATTGGATAAAAATTTTCACTCCAGATATCTGACAATGAGATAATATTAATACTAATACATAAAAATTCACAAAAAATAAACAAGAGAAAAATATTTTATAAGTAGAAAAAGAGACAGACACTTCATTAAAGTAGTTCAGTTGATCATAGAGCAGAAAAAGTATGCATAGCTAATTGTTAATAAGGAAATAAAATAAAATGACAACAATGTATGACCTCATATTTATGAGAATAATCTGCATCAAAAAATCCAGAAACATTAAGATTTGGGAACTTATAGTGAAAGAAGACTCATTTTCTGGTGGCAGGAATATAAATTGATGCCTTTCCCATGGACAGTGTTGAGATTTTTCAAAAATTTAAAAAGATAATTTCCAAAGGACTCAATAATTACTTTCCTAGGTATTTCATGCAAATGACTCAACAAGCTATAATTCAAAGTAGATATAGTCACAGTTTTGATAACTGCAGCACTATTTTGCAATATATAAAAATATAGGAAGAACTAAAATGTTCAATCACAGATGAGTAGATCAAGAAAATGTGACCTGTGTGTATGTGTGTATGTGTGTGTGTGTGTGTGTGTGTGAGAGAGAGAGAGAGAGAGAGAGAGAGAGAGAGAGAGAGAGAGAGAGAGAGAGAGAAACAGTGGCCTTCTGTAAAAGATAAACTCTTGCCTTTTGTTATAGCTTAGATGACACTGGAGGAGGTTCATGCTAAGCAAAATAAGTCACACTGAGAAAAACAAAAACTAGTTGATCATATGCAGTTATGCAGTAGATCAATTGACACCTGAATGCATCAATGTACAAACATAATGGATAAATTTTTTCTTCTTTGATGATCTAAATGAAAAACTGGGAGGGAGATGAGTGAGTGTCTTATGCACATGATGATATTTTCTATCCAGTACATTTCCTTTGCTTACAATATAACTTGGAGCCCTAAATGTTTTACCAAGAATTCTATTTCACATAAATTGTGATCTATAAATAGGTGGAGGGGAGGGACTTGACAAGTGAAATATTTTACATTACTGCCATGTCACATTTGGCATTCTTGAATGAAATTGCTACAGAAAATAATTTGGTTATCCATTCTTTGCAAAATAATTTAATATTAAAAGTCAAATTTAAAAGCAATTATATTTCACACTTGAAAACATAAAGGTAATTGCCACTGATGGGTATATGGTGGTGATTTTATGTTTTACTACACTTGTTCATTTTTAGAAGCAAAAAAGGAATCAAAGACTTTACACATTTCTTATAATATCCACAAGATTGTACATTTTCAACATGACCAATTAAATGTTTCAGTATCAATAACTCACACAAAGTAGATATAAATTTTGGAGTAGAATAAAACTAAATAAACACAGACTGCATTTATAAAATTTTTATTCAATTTATTAATACTAGTAGTATATACTTGAAAACTTACTCTTTGTCATTCACAAATTCATAGTTCAGTTTATAACTGAATACACAAAGATTATTTTGACTTCAAAAGACAAAGCTGATCAGACAGTTCAGTGACTTCTAATATTGACTACATAATTAGAAAATATTTTAAAATTATGTTAGAACTTAATTCAAACACTGGCAGAGATTTTACTTTTAGAATTATTTTATGATTCAACAATATATTTCATACAAGTTCTTGCTTTATTGTTAATCAATTTTGTAGCATAAGATTAAGAATAAATAAATTCTGCAGTAAATTTTTTACATTGAATCCAAATTTCAATATCACAAGCTTCAAAAATATAGGTGATTAGTACAGATTTCAAATAATAAATTTTAAGATGAGATACCCAATATATTGTTCATTTAATTTTACATTTTAAAAAAATGTTTAAAAATTAAACTCACTGAAATAATCTATAAAGTCAGTTACTGCTTCATTTTAGTCAAAATTAATTTCCTTTTTTCTTAAAACTGCTAGTCTATTTTAATCTTTCTTATTTCATTGAAAATACCACATGAGGAACACTTTCTACAACTAAGAAATCCTCAATCTAACAATCCAACTATCAATATATACAGCATCAACATATACTGAATAGTATTAAGGGACAGACTTGGTACAACGTTTTGGATTGGGTGAAAAATAAGGATAAGTCATTTACACCTTATTCCTCTGTGACTACTGCGTGACCTTCTTCCTGCATTTTATACAACCTGTATTAAACTTGTCCATTTATTTCATCAAGTATTTATTGTCTGTCTACATTTTCAGATAAAGAAAACTATAATGAATAAGACATATATTTAAATTTAAAATTCAGTTTCGCTTCATTAGAAATAGACACATTCGGAGGAACCAGGAGTCAGGGATGCAAACAAGTATATTGCAAAAATATACTTGTATATTGCAAAAATATAAGTATATATTATATATATACCATATATATAATATATATATTGCAAAAATATAAGTATATATAAGTATATTGCAAAAATATAACTGTTTTGTACCTCACTTTAGGATTATTCTCTGTCACCTTCACTTACAGAGCCCAGATCTGCCAGATGTCCACACCACATATACAGTTTTTTCTTCCCTCTTTACAAAATACCAATTTTCTCTGGAGGCAAAATATCCCCAGTTTAGAAATAGTATTTCCTATTTCCTGGTACTCAGATATCAAAAAAAAAAATAGGGGAAAGTATCAATGATGGTACAGAGCTTCTAAAAGAACACTTTAAAAGAGAATTTTTGGTAAACTTGTGTTAAATGCCCTCGCACACTTCATGTTAGAATGTAATAATTGGCTTTTGGAAATGAAGAAAGACCAAATGACAAAAAAATCACCCAGAGGTAAAAATGATTGCTCTGTTTCACATATTAAAGCCACATTCAATATCATCAATGACATCTATTTGAGCAGGCATGTCTGACTGCAAACATGTATGTACACATGTATTTACTTCTCTAAGAACAACAAATTTTGGCAACCTAAAAGTACAGATCCACACACATTAACTAACTCTGAATTTGTGCCAAAGCAAAACCATTACAGTTCAACTATATGATGGGTATGCAAAGGAATAATTGATATCATCAGTTTGATTTTTACTATGAATATTATATAGATTTAATTTAGCCTTGGAAATCAATAAAATATGGTAGAAATTACTGGTGGATATCTGAGTACCCATTGTGCTATATATTTATTTAAATATAAATCAAAGTAAACCAACTAAAATAAATTTTGAGAATAAATAAATAAATATAGTTTCTTGGGTCTCTTTTTCAGAACCTGAAATAAGTAATTACTTTAGGGGGAACTAATTAAGACAAATTTTTGGAAATACTGGCTTCTCATGTTATTATTTTTTTTTTGGTGGTTTTTGGGTCACACCCGGCAGTGCTCAGGGGTTACTGCTGGCTCTATGCTCAGAAATTGCTCCTGGCAGGCACGAGGGGACCATATGGGGCACCGGGATTCGAACCAATGACCTTTTGCATGAAAGGCAAACGCCTTACCTCCATGCTATCTCCCGGGTCCCTTCTCATGTTATTTTAATATGGAACTTTATATGGATCTTTTATTTTATGGTTTCAGAATAATAAATAAGATAAACTAGTTTCTCAGTCTTTAATTCCTCAAATATATTTTAATGCAGAACATAAATTTATTATCACTGTGCATGCTGTGTACCATAAATAAATAAGTTTATCTTCAAACTTTTATAGCTATATTCAAAAAGAGATGAGAATTTTAGAGATAAGCACAAAAACAACTCATTTAGAAAATGAGTCATGATTAACCTTAAAATTTTGTAGAATAAATTTCCTTGCTTGTTTTAAAAATAAATATACACAATTAAATTAGTAAGTGAAAAGACAGCTGAGTAAATGAGATGACTCAAAAAATATTTGCAGACAATAAATTTGATAGAAGATTTTTTTCTTGAATATTTTTATATAGATTACAGAACCCTCCCATAACAGAAAAAATGAACACAACTTCAACGTGGGTAGAAAATGAATGATGTTTTCTCAGAGAATATACACAAACAGGGAAGAAACATATGCAAAGATACTCAATATAATTAGCTATTGGGAGAGAGGGTTGCAAATCTAAAAGCACAATTAAAAACATTTACACCCATAGATGACTATTATAATAGCTTTAAACATACACAGAAAATGTCAGGCATTTTTAACATTCAAAAAATGTTTTACTGGCAACAATGCCAATTGGTACTGTCACAACTTCAAAAAATTATTTGGCAACTTCTCCGAGTGTTAAACATGGAGTGACCATAAAATCTAACAATTTTACTCCTAGGCAGAGATCCAAGAGAAATGAAAATCTACATCTACCTAAGAATTGGAATGTAAATGCCTATAGTAAAATTATTCATAATATCTAACATGTAAAAAACCACCCAAATGGATTAATAAATGAATACACAAATGTGACATATATAATTATATTTGGCAATTAAAAATATGAAGTATTGATACCTGCTGCATGTATGCCCTTTCAAACTGATTAGTCACAAAGAAACACAAAAATTTTTATCCATTTTAGAACGTAAGGAGATGTAGACCACACCAAGAAGTGCTCAGAGATTACTCTTGGCTCTAAGTTCAGGAACCACTCTCTTGGTAGGACTCTACAGACCATATGTGGTGGGCAGGCCTGAGATAGGGGCCGGTTGCATACAAGGCAAGTGCCTTAACCCTGTACTAACTCTCAAGATCCTATTTTTTTTTAATTGAAAAAATGTCCAAGACAGGTAAACACATAGAGACAGAAAAAAAAAATCCTTGGTTGATAGATTAGAGGGACTATAGTGAAGGACAGGAATGAAAGTTAATGGCTAAAGAACCCGAAGGAGTGTCTTGAGGGTAGATAGTTCTCTGGCATTAGACAGTAATGATGGTTTTGAAGATAAGTGTGTGTGTGTGTGTGTGTGTGTGTATGTGTGTGTATACAAGATTTTCTTCCTTAAAAGAGTAAATTATATGCTATTTGAATTCTTGCTCAAACTAAGCACACATATATCTCAGAGGGGTCAGAGTGATAGCACAGTGGGAAAGGCATTTGCTTTGCATGCATTGACCCAGGTTTGTTTCCTGGCATCCCTTTGAAGGTGAATGCTCAGGAGCGATTCTTTAACACAGAGCATTGCTGGATATAACTCCCAAACAAATATATATATATATATATATATATATACTACATATATACATATATACACATATAACAGAGCATTTGATTCATCTTTATTTAAATATGAGGTATGTTAAAATATTGTAAAATTGAGTTGTTAATTGCAATCCTTATTTATGGGTAGATATTAGCTGTATTAGTGAATATATGCATAACTTATTTCTAACAGTGATTTATATGTGCAAAGTAATAATAACTAGCTACTCCAGAATTATTTACGAAACATTCCACTGAAAATAGTTCTACTGCAGGATTTGAATCAAAGAAAATTTCACAAGTACTTATGTTGTTTTTATTTCAAAAATAATTCCAGAAGTAATTCTCCACTAGAGATACAACAGCTGACATTTTGAGACTTGTCATTTTTAACTCTAGTTCATAGAGAGTTTTCTTTTCTTTTTTCTATGACCAATTTCCCTTTTGAAATATGGAAGTGTCAATTTCAGCATTGATATGGGTATTCTGAGCAGATTTTATCTGATAATGGAAATGGGAACTGGGCCAAAGGCAAGCCAGACTGTTAAGATGAATTTTAAGGTATACAGAGCAATTATCTAGGATAGAGATAAGGGAACCATTATAGGTTGGTTCTAAACTATATAAACCTTTGTATTTGAAGTAAAAAAAGAATAAAAAAGTAAAAAAAAAGAAGATATATAAAATGCTTTTTTACCCTGTTTTGGGGTTATAGACTGCTATAGTTTACTCCTGGCTCTGAGCACATGAACTACTCCCAGAGGTGAGGGGACCATACATGGTGTCAGAAATTGACCTGTAGGGATTATCTGCATTCAAGGTAAGTGCTTTTTATACTGTAGGATCTCTGGCCACAAAGAAACATAGTAAAGGTAAAAAGGGGGAAATCACAAACTTTAAAATAAGACTTCTGTGAATGTACTTTGCTTCAGAAAGAGAAGTCTATAAACATAACTGTAGGCTGTTTGTGAGGAAGCATGTAAAGAGGACATAAAAGGGGAGATCATTTTGAAGACCTCTGTTAAGAAAAAGACAAAGTAGCATCACATTGTAGAGTTCATGCTCTTTTCCTTCTTATTTCTGCTAGGAAATGTGTAGTCAATTCACGATACATTTGAACCCTCTCATGTTCGAAGATTAAAGCCATACAATATTCATTATTTCATCTGTGTTTATACATGATGCAACAACTATATCAACAGGATTAAATAAGAAAAATCAAAGCCTAAGTTAGAAACCCCAACAAAAGCAAAAAAAAAAAAAAAGAACTGATATCCAAATGGTGGTCTAGAAGGAAGAATCTGTTTTTTAAAATGGGTAATTTAAATCTCAACAGTGTCCTGAAAGTCTTTAAAGAATACTTGAGCTAAAAATGAGTCACCTGTTATATATTATCCCTCCTTCCCCCACTCACCCCACCACTCACCACCTTACAAAACTCCTATCCTCTCATCCCCTCAACCTAGATCCATTATCTCTCCCTATTTAACCCTCTTTACCCTACCAGGAGTCTCAAACTCAATTTACCTGGGGGCCACAGGAGGCAAAGTCGGGGTGATCCTTGAGTGCAAAGGCAGTAGTAAGCCTTGAACATTGGGGGTGTGACCCAAACAACTAAAACAAAACAAAACAAAAAATGATTCCTCTAGGGCAGGGCCACAAAATGCTGTACAGAGGGCCGTTTGCGGCCCCTGGGCCGCGAGTTTGAGACCCCTGCCGAGCTGGACTTTCTTCCTGCCCCAGTAAGCTGCCACCTGGCTCCCAAAACAAAAGGTCACCCACTCAGTTCCCCCCCCCCCCCATCTCTCGCCCAAGCAAGAAGCTACAGCCTCTGCTCCTACTCCTACTGATTCTTTCTATGTGGCCCTTTTTCTCCATCTCTCCTCAATATGGACTGTTGCTGGCTACTTGATTCAGCTGCAGAGGGACCCACAGTCAAACACACTACCTGATCCAAGACTGCTGCAAACCATTTCTCAGACTTCACAAGACCATGGTGTGGGATGAAAATGTGCCCTGGATTCCCCCCATCAGACTCTCTCAAAAGGCTTAATAGGAATATCTATATTTTCTTTGTATGTTTATTTCCTTAATAGTTATAACTCAGCATTTATTTCCATATGTAGAGGTAGTCTCCTCCATCAGTGTTTTTTCCTTTTTTAAATTTTTATTGTGGCCAAAGTGAATTACAAATCTTTCAAAGAAGTATTTAAGGTACATAGTGGCAATGAATGAGGGACATTCCCACCACCGGTGTTGTCCTCTCTCCACCCCTGTTCCTGTCATGTATCCCGTTTTTTATTTTAATTTTATTTATATTTGTAGTTTCCATGGGACTCCTGCCTTTTTACAGAACACGAATAATCTTGTTCTTCCTCATATTTCTATGTCTTCCTATAAATTGGGCAGAGAAAAAACAAGTGAATAGAACCCAGGGACCAAGTGGATTTCGGAGCATTAAGTGGATTTCTAAAAAGGTCAGACATAAATACCCAAACTAAAGTTAATGACAAAGAAATCAAGAGACACAAACTATAACAAGCTATACACAAAAGGGACCTATTACACTAGCAGTCCAGGGCACTGAGGGTGGAGATATGGTATGCATGCTGGAAACTATGGTGGAGGGAGGTCAACACTAATGGTGGGAATGGTCCTAAATCACTATCACTATGTAACTGAAATGTAATTGTGAAAGACTTGTAATTGACATTGGTCTATCTGTTGTTTTTTTTTTTGGGGGGGGGGTCACACCCAGTGACGCTCAGGGGTTACTCCTGGCTATTCGCTCAGAAGTCGCTCCTGGCAGGCACGGGGGACCATATGGGGAACCGGGGGATCGAACCGAGGTCCGTCCTAGGTTAGCGCAGGCAAGGCAGGCACCTTACCTCCAGCGCCACTACCCGGCCCCCAAGGTCTATCTTAATAAAAATAAAAAATAAAACATCAAAGTGGTTCCTAGGTACTCAGATTTTCATCTATTTAATTTTATCTAGGGTTCTATGTGAGGGCTCTTCTCCCTGCACAGGGAAGTACAAATAAAAACCTGCATAAGAATACAAAAATCTAATCAATAACATGCATCACCCTTTTGAGGTAGGTCAAATAGGAAAGGCCAAAAAGGGAAGATCAGAAAAGAGCATAAAAAAGTTTCAGAAACTTATAGTCACACATGCTTTGATATGAAGACACAAAGTACATATTTACCATTCACTACCTCAACGATAATTTGATTCTTATTCAACGTAAGTTAGTTTCCAACTTATTTGATTTACTGTTTGTTACTTATCTTGCAAGATGCAGAAGATGGAAAATAAGAATATTTCTGTTCATTTATCAAACAAAAGTCTAAGTCAACAATTAACACTGGGTCAAAGCAATAGCTCAGCAAGCTGAACATATATCTGTATGCATATATCTGTATACATGCAGAACATGTATCTGTATTTCCAGTTACCACGTGGTTCCCTGAAAATGACTGGGAGTGATTTCTAAGTAAAATCCTGGTAGTAATACCTGAGTACCACTGATATTATCCATAATCCAAAACATACCCCCAATACTAGTACAATAATTTCTAGAACTAAACGAAAATCAGAAACTTAAGAAAAGATAAACCATGGGAATATCACACAAAATTTTCCATGTACAACAAATTTGGTAACAGCCAGTCTAAATGTTCAATGAAATTGTTAGGAATTTAGGAAGTACTATTCTTCTTATAATAGTGTTACTATTCATAGACAGCAGCCCAAAAACTTTACCAATAACAACTCCCTAATGATGCTAATATCTCAAAGTTCAAGTAAGTTGTTAAGAGTTTAATTTTCTTCCCCCAACAGAAAAATAATTTATACTCATGTTAAGCTCAGGCAATCCTATATAAACTACCGTTAGAAACTGATTACACTTCTCTGAGCTCCTGTTTCCAACTTTTCTTACCCATCTCATTGTGCTTTTATGAAGGAGAGAATGAAAGAACACATATCAACCTGCTTCATTATCAGAAAACATGCTTGTGTGTAGAAGTCAACCTGGATTTTGAAATAGTTCCAAAAAATGACTGTGCCTTTAGATTTTAATAAGGTTAAGCCTCTTCCAGATGACACCTCTTTATATCAATAAATATTTTGCCCTATAATAAGGAAATAAAATGTACTACAAGCCTCTCAGAAAGGACAACTATGGAAAATATGTTCAAAGAGACACAATTTTGTTTATTGTAAGAGCATTGTTTTTGCTGAGGTTAGTAAAACAAGGAATGGAAGATCTTATTCTGGTTGGAAAATCAAAATAAATGGGAATTGGTATTCAGGATAAATCTAAGAGGAGAGTTGATTAGGTATAAGACCTTTGCCTCTGGAAAGTTCAATGAGTCTCATTTGGAGAGATATTTAGAAGGATCAGACATTTGGTTTATCATGAGAACACTATCCTGAGCTGAAACCCAAGCCAGTCTGTGTTCATTCTCAGGATCTCAATTCTGATTGACTGGAAGGTCTTAATTAAAGAGTCTGAACTGACATTGAATGTGGTCTTTGACAACACGGTCACTTTCTACAAAATGAACACAGCATTATTCTAATTAATGCACACAGATGAAATGCCTGGGGGTGGATTTGATTGATCCATGTTCCAAATTTTAATCTGTTTAGCTTAGCAAGCCATGCCTATTTCGTTTGCATTTGCTAATTAATTTTAACTTGAAGAGGGGGATTTCTTAAAATGGAGTTTTTCCATAATGTCAAGTCTTAATAAAATGAATTGTGTAGTCATTAATATTACTTTATAAACTCAGTCAAGCCTTGAGAATTAAATGTGACTCTATTATTTAGTTCTTATATTAGTTTTACCTCATGAATCATACATACTGTGTGTCTTGTTTCTATTTTTTCATAAGAGTATACGCATAAGATGGAGTCAAGTTAAGTTTGTCCAACTTTAATGCTTTGTAATGATATTTCTTAGAAAGTTTGAGAGTTTTCAGAATAAAGATATAATTACCCTCATGCTTTCTGATTGTTGTTTTGCTTATTTGTTTTTTGAAAGTAGACTAGACTTTAGTAGACATGTCATCACTTGAACTAGAGAAGAATCATGTTAATAAAAGAAGAGGCTAAAAGTCCCAGGATAACACATTTTCTTGGAACACATATCTTATAAGGCTTTTTTCATGTGTAAATGATAAATATGTTTTCTGAGATGGGAGTGTTTTTAATACAATGCACACAACAAAACAGAATACTACAAAGGCAATGGAATAAGGAGATCAGAAATTGGTCATCATGAATGCCACTAGAGGTACATTTTGAAGTTTTATGGTACATGCCATCATAATGCTGCAGTTTGGGGGCACATTTATTTCCATCACTTCTCTGTGAGGTCAGTGTCTGTGATTTGTTGAGGTTGTGTGCCCTGCCCTTGTAAAGAAAACTCAAAAGTGATTGTTGACTGACTGAATAAGTGATTACTTATTTTTGCAGTGGCAGTAGAAAAATCTTAAGGATTCCAGTCAAATTTATGTCGGTATGCTTCTCCTGTGATTTCATCTCCTTAAAATTTGAATAAACACCCATCCTTTTCATATACATACACATATCGAAACAGTTAAGCAAATTCTCACTTGATATCTTCTGAGTTTCTTAGAAACTGATTTTAACTAAAATGGTGAATAACCAAAGTGGGTCCTGGGATGATATTGTGGCAAATATAGGCAAGGGTTGGGAAGGAGGGTGGGCATTGGTAGTGGGAATATTGCACTGGTGAAGGGAGGTGTTCTGTTTATGACTGAAACCCAAGTACAATCATGCTTGTAATGATGGTGCTTAAAGACTTTATATTTAAAAAAATTAAACCCTTGTACTTTTTAAATTTCATTGATTAGTGGTGAGAAATGAAAATTTGAATGAGAAACCTTAACATCCCCAAATCTTATTCTTCAATTTAAATAGTCTGAGCCCAGAGTTTTCAGATGTTTTGGGATTATATAAATAAAATAGCATATACAAAACCAACTGAGAATGAGCCATAGTAACATGAAAGTTTTTGACATAACAAAATGACACAGTAGAATGACAGCCCTATCTAAAAATTTGTTAAATAAGCATTTACTTTTATGGGGCAAGTACTGAAATAGCTTAATTTCTCAAAGCACCATAGGGTGAGGATGGTACAACTGGGACTCAAACTTGAACACTTAAATAATTAATTTCCTATGAGACTACAATAGCAATATTTGTGATATTGTGTTACGTGAGGGCCACTGAAACAAAGTGACATAATGGAATGGCCTAAACTCACAACTCACACCTTACAGTTCCAAAGGTTGGAGTTTAAAACTCAATATGTTGGTAGGCCCAGATCCCTCGGAGGACTAAGAAGGAAAAGCAGCTAGTTGTCTCTTCCTGGTTCTGGTGGTTAAACAATAAAGGGTGCAAAGGAAAGTATTTCTTAGTTTTTAGATACTTCCTTCCAATCAATTTACCATCTGTCCAAGGGCTGTTTCACTCTGCAAGTGTCTCTCTCTAAATGTCAGATTTTTTTCTTCTACAGGCACTACCCTGATTAGATTATAGAGACAACCCTCATGACCTCATTTTAATTTGATTAATCTTGGAAAGACCCTATTCTCAAATGGTCACATTCTGTGGTACAGGAATGTCAATACTATACAATATTTAAGCTAAGACAACTATTTAATCCATAACATATGAATCCTACTTTTCTCTCATAATCTTGGAAAGACAGTCTCTATAAAAGGACTCTTAGCTATTTCATTTTCGGTTTAAAAGAGTACGTGGTGAGTGGTATTGACAGCATCTGCTGAATGAAAAATCCTGGAAAGATCTGTGCTGTATAAAGCATTCTAGAACAGTCTGAGTAGGATCTGTAATGTTTAGGCGCAGTTATATGATTCCCCTGATATATAGGACAAAAGACCTATGCTTTCTAGGGAAGATTATCACCAGATTTTTTTCTAGCTAAGGCTATTAGAATTTAGGCACATTTCTTACACCTGTACTCTTATGATAGAAATAAAAGCAATAAAGCAAGACAAAGATACCTGTTACTGTTCACAAATTTGTTAAAAGAAAAATCCCTAAATCAGTAGAAATATCATTTCCTGGGCACAGAGGTTTGATGGAGCACTTCCTACTCGATTCTTATCAACACCATGTGGTAATGATCTTCAGATTATAACCACAGTTTAGTCATAGCCTGCTTCTTTTGTAAATACGCATTTCTTGGTATACACATTTAGGGAATCAAAATCAAGGCAAGCCCCCATTCACTTTGGTGGAGTGAGCAGCCTGCCTATGTACATTGTGCTCTGGGATAGTTCCCACATCTACCTGGTCAAGTTTTCTCATCTCCCTAGATTAGTTGAGAGCACCATTAAGATGCATGTGCAAAAAGGACTAGAAACTTTAAGTTAAGGTATTTTGACATAATAGATCTCACCATGGTTAAATCTATCAGGAAGAAATTTTTTGGAAGTTTAATTTACCAAGGCTAGCTACAAGATGAATTCTCCTCTGCCTTTCCCTATAATTCCAAGGGCCACTATTACTCCCAAGATAAACATCTGTTTCTCTCTCTTACATTTTTTTCTTTTATACACTGTGGTTTTCAGCATTGCTACTAAAAGGGTATCATGAATATCACTTTATCTCCTTTCAGCACCTAGTTCTTGTCCAGAGCGATCATTTCCAAAGAACTGTCCTCATCAGACAATTTCACAACCTGTTATTCAATAGCAGTGTGCTAATGCAGGTCATATAATCTAGCCAAGCTCTTTATACTGTGAGGAGCTAGAGATGGGAGAGAAGTAATGTAATGAAATCGACTTCAATGAAGAGTGTAAGAAGAAAGTGAATCAGGGGTATGCCACTTACAAGGCTGCAAATTATTCCCAGCCCTTGAGTTATTATTTTTACCAAAAAGAATAATAATGACCAAGAAGGATGATGACAGGTATCCATTAGTATTGTTAGGACTTTCCAAAAACCTTTGTAGCTTTTCTACTTGGTTCTTATCCTGCTTAGGATGAGGATGCTTCACCTCACAAAATGCAAAGAAGGGTTGCATTTTCCCTCTCCACCATAGCCTCCAAGTACCTTCCAGTCCATCAGGCAAGACTCAAGAAAACCTTGTGGGTTTTGCTTTTTATTTTCCTCTCTTTTTGTACAGATGCACATAAAAGGTCTGCTTCTATGTGTTAGCCACCCTAAATACGAAATGATGCGGTTTGAATAGTTAAATCACAATATAATGGGGAGGGGGGAATCTTGCCCCTGGCATCAGGTATTATAAACATCAAGGAGAGCCAGTGTAAACCTTTATTCAAGAGACTGGCTTCTTTGTCAGGCAATGCCTTTCTTCCAAAACATCCTTGCTGCCATATGTCTGCAGCCAGCCAGCTGCAGATCTAATAAGAAAGTTCTCATTCATGTGGTATAATGTTTTACAGGTTGGCCACGGGGGTCACTGGCTGAGTCCTTTACGTCAGAGGCAGCTCTCTAACAGAGAATAGAAGAAAGCAGTGCATCAAGCTTCCAGTCCTGTGGCTTCTCTTAGACTTGATTAGAGGACAGGGAACATATGTTCATATTCTGAGATATGAACATTGTCCAGCAGAGACCAGAACACTTGAATCTCTTTTTAGACAACAAAACTCAGAAAGAGGATCTGCAATCAATATCTTTCAAGTTGTTCTACAGTTCCTAGATCACTTATATGGGTAAAGTGTGAAAAATATAGCAGGTTAAAAATACAGAGAAAACAAGTTTCCCAACTTTAAAACACCAATATTTTATTAAGCTTCTCTCATTCACTTTATGATCTTTATAGCCTCAATTATAGATAGCAAATTATTGGGAGGCAATCAAGTTGATACCCGAGAGATTGACTGGAGTCTTGGAAAACTAACATTAATTTAAGAATGACTCAAAATACTTGCAAAAACAATATGGATATCAGTTTGTAGGGAGGAATGCTACCACAAGCATGATATGAACTCATTAAGGAGATGTACAGGCCATTCATAAAAATTATTCTCCACTGTTGGATGCTTAGAGATTTAGAAATATATGAAGCATTCCCTTAAAGCTTTCCTTTCCCAGTGTTGTCTTACTTTAACTTCAATAATTTTTCTTTCACCAAAGATATAAAAAAAATCAGTGATTTTTAGGTGCTGGATATGATGTAAAAATCTCTATCACAAGCAACTGAGTTTTTTACCAAAATAATGATATCTCAAGGAAATGACTTACCACTCATGCATCCCTTAAAATACAACAGCAAAATCCAAATAACAGGTGCATCTAGTTCTGCAGCTTCAAGACCAACTTGAGAATAATAATAGTAGAGAGATCTTTTAGTGGACAAAAATAACACCCACTAAATAGATGATGAAAACAATATTTAAAGAAGATAAACAATATTTAAAGAAGGTATGTGTCAATAATCAAATATAATATTTACATAGTAATAATGTTTAAAGCAATTGGAGGAGGAAGAAAACAAATGACAAGTTTTCAATAATTTATTGTTCATTCTTATAGTGTTCAAACTTACACAAATTTGAAATAGTTTCAAAATTGAAGGATTTTTGTGTGTACAAAATTTCTTATTGTTGTTTCCACATACATATTCATAAATACTCCAAGGAAAATAAAAAATTCTATGCGTGAAAATTCTTTGACTTTTAGTACTACTAAAATAGTTTTGAGTATGTGTATATAATAAGACTATGTGTAGAGTGATTATTTCTGCCAACACTCTTCTCTATTATTAAGCCTCTTACAATCTTACATATACTCTTGAATATATCCAACAAAGAGCCATAAACTTCCTCAAACCAACATAAGTTTTCAAAGCATGTCAATCATTAATATTTTCTTCCTCTACAAATTCAGGCTGAAAAAAATGTTACATAATAGAAGAGAAAAATTTTATAGAGCTAGTGACTGCTATTATATTTTAAAACAGTGAGTCTGAAATAATGCCATTGCTTCACAATATTATGTTTCAAAAGATGTAGTGAAAGGCTACATATATAAAATTTATCTTTGAATTCTCCATAGTAGAAAAAAATCTAAATCTTTAGTTAGAGGTCAAGTTGTTCAAGATAAGATATAGATAGTAAGCTGAGGGACTCATAATACAAATTATCTAAATGGTAACATCCCCCCTCCAAGGAACATCCTGGAGGTGGAAGTCCTGTATAGTTTCCTATTGCCACCCTTCCCTGGAGGAAGACTAATGTTCAGAGATTATACCTGAAACTTCCTCATTCCTCACTTTATTGCCCACTTTCTCTTATGAAATTCTATCCCCCTTAGGTTTATTTAGCATTGATTGAAAGTTTGTATTATATTTGTCCTTATTTTTAGGACAGATTATTGCTGAATAATATATGGAGAGGGCAGTGAGGACTCTGTTCACGAGGCAGTTAGACCCCTGACGCCATGCTATCTCTCTAATGTCTGTCTTGTTTTCTTAATCCTCTCAAAACTGTCAGGCTTGTTCATCTGGACCTGAACTCCAGCAAATGGAAGCTATTTATATATTTTGAAAGTGCCCACTATACGAAGCCAAATAGGCCCAAGAATTCAGATTGTTTCTACTCTGAAAATTTTGATGAAATAGGACCTACAAGATTTTACTCTGTAAACCAACTTTTGATCCTACTAAGTCTGCCTAACTGTCAACATTGAATCATCTTCTAGAATATAACATTTAACATAATAATTTTGACACAAACGCATCACACAAATAACATTTTACTCCCAAGTAGGTGAATCCATTAAGTCTCTATACCATCTTGGAGAAGTAGATATTTTATCCTTCCTCTTATAACATCTGAGAAAACAGAGGCATTAGAAAGGTTACTAACTTGCTCTAAAGTCCAGAACAACTACATAGCTCCATTATACAGATCACTAGATTATATTACTCAGAGCTATATCAAAGAATAATACAAACCCAGAGAACCTTCAGCATTTTTTCCAGCATTAAACTATGCTTATTTCATATGCTTCATTATCAAGGCTGGAAAAATGTGGTAAAGAATATTCATTAATCTTATAATTTTATTTGTATATACATATTAAGCAAATGTTTTAGTAAAATCATATACAACACTGTATATCATGCTATATATTTCATCGTTTTACATTTTAAAGGAAAAACACACTATTGGACCTATTCATAATGTTGGAAATAGTTCCCTGGGTGCAGACATTGGTCACAACTGAGCAAGAGGCTTAGCCTCTGCACCCCACTCTGTTTTCCCTCCTAGCTTCAAAACAAAACAAAACAAAATACCTGAAAGTATTTGGTCTCCAATAAATACAGAGAAAAAAAGAACACCATATAAACTGAGAGTCTTCCTAAGAAGTTGTGGAAATTCAGATAACATTTGAATAGCATCCAGCAGTATAACACAGTGATTCATTTTAAGACAGAGGCATTTTCTATAAAGTGAATTCCCCACTGATATTTTCATTTCTAATTCAGATCGTCAAGGCAGTTTTCACTTTGCATAATATACTTCTAGAATGCTGAGGTGCTATTTTCTGAAGGAAATTTCAAGTATCACACACATGTACAATTGTTGCTTTTATCAGTAGAATAGTGCTCTCAGAGTCATATCAGAAAGTGTTATTATTGGAAAAGTCCAAAACAGTAGGTTAATTCATAATGATCAAAGACTCGTGGAGGTGGGACTGGTAGTCTAATTGCCCAAAAGGTCCAGGCACTATTGATTTGAAAGCAAAACAGCAAAGCAAAATTTTATTTTTCTTTCAAAGCTATGCACTAGCTATGCACTTAGTGAAAAGATAGGAAAGGCAGAAAGGAAATAAAAAACAGGTCAACAGGTGTGACCCCCAAAATAAAACAAAGGCTGCCATTTTCAGTAAGTACAAGAAAACCTGCCTTCCCTAAACTACCCAAATTCCATAAGGGTGCACCTCTGTTATTGATCTTCAGAAACTTTCCTCCAATATCTGCACTCATTTGTGCATTTATTTCCATGAGAATTTCATTCTAATTCATTTATTTAAATAAGAATTACAGGATATTGATACTTAATATTTAGAACCAATTTATATTTCCAACATACATTTCTCCTGGATTCAATAAAGATTCAGAGGTGGCAAAGAGCTTTGAATCTTAAGTGAGCTTTTGCCCTGCCCAAGCCCCTGCTTCCTTCCCACCCCATCCAGTTTATAAAAAAAAAAAAAAAAGAAAAGAAAAAAAATGGTTAGTTAATCAACAGTTGCTTAGGCCAAGGACCTGAGAGTCATCACACAGGATTTCCAGTCACTAACTAATGATGTCTAGAGTTTTTAACTTTCAAATGTATTACAGTGTCAAGCATATATTACTAGGCTGGTGAAATAGTACAGTGAATAGGATAACTGCCTTGCATATGGATGACCCAGTTCAATCTCCAGGAACCCATATGAGCCTCTGAGTCCACCGGAGTTATTCCTGATCACAGAGCCAGCGATAAACCCTGAGCACCACTAACTGTAGTCCAAAAGCAAACAAATGCAAAAGAAAAAAAATATCTAACCAGACTACTGCTCATATGTCTCCACAGTTTTGCTTCACCCCTTCATGAAGGAAAGTGCACAAGCAACCTCCAAATCAGCCTCTAAGCATAAAGCAGAACTTCAACCCTTTACTCTTTTTTATTCTGCCTTAATTTTTCTCAAATCACTCATCTTTTTTTTTTTTTTTTTCAAATTTGTACCTTCACCAGGAAAGCTTGTTAAAGGACAAATCACTCAGATTAAGAGTTTCTGGTTCTATTGGTCTGGGAGAAGGCCAAGAAGTTTAACACTTCCTGAGTAGCACTGATAATTCTAGTGACCCCACTCCAAAAGTCACTAATTTATGGAGTGTAGTCTAAGCATTGTTCTCTTTTTTAAAACTATATTATAAATCTTTATTTTTTCTCCTTTTCTTTTGGTTTTTGGATCGCTCTAGTGGTGCTAAGGGCTTATTTTTGGCTCTGAACTCAAGGATCACTCCTGGCAGGTTATGGGACCATATGGAGTGTTGGATTGAACCCAGGTTAGCTGTAGGCAAGTATCTCTACCCACTGTAGTATCAATCTGGGATCTAAAACTATATTCTCATTAATTTACAAGATTTATGAGACTTTAGTTAAAATTTCAAACAAGGCGGCAGAGTTAGGTTTTGTGGATACAGTATTTTTAGAAAATAATATTTATTTAAGACAAAAAAGTTGTAGTAATATACACATTTCATTGACAGTCCAAAGATTATTTTATTCTGTTTTAAATATCAAATTTTTATTTAAGCACTATGATTACAAGCATGATTGTAGTTGGGTTTCAATCATAAACAGAACATGCCCCCTTCACCAGTGCAACATTCCCACCACCAATGCTCCCCCTTCCCAAGCCCTGTCTGTATTCAAGATAGGCATTATACTTCTCTCACTCATTAATATTGTCATGATAGTTGTTAATGTAGTTATTTCCCTAACTGCATTAACCATTCTTTGTGATGAGCTTCATATCTGTGAGTTGGTCCTCCAGCCCTCATCTCTATTGCCTCGGCATTATTACAATAATGTCCTTAATTTTTCTTAAAAGTGGGTACAGTATTTGGATTGTCTATATTGAGTTATAGTATTAATCCCTATCACTATCCAATGTTGCTGAATGTAACCATGAAGAGTAAACCCTGGTGCTACAACCAAAGTAACATAAGACACCACCAACAGCACCTCCACCAACACACACGCTTGTGTGTGTGCACACACACACACACACACACACACAGACACTTAAAGCAAAAAAGAATGAAAACAAGAGCTTCCCAAGAGTCCAAGAGTGAACCTTACTAGTCTCTCAAACATGAGTTCCATGAAAATTAAATACTGAGTGGCAGACAGAATGAGAGAGCTACATTAGTTCAGAAGATGGTTCACTTTGTAACATCCCCACAACTGACTGAATATATAGATGCAGATGATTAGTGTCCCTTAACATGGATCAAATGAACACATGTTCTGGAATAAACCTTTTCTTATAAAAGACATTTCTAAGGGCATTGAATTTAAAGTAACTTATATCACAACATTCCTGATTAAAAAAAAAAAAAAACGGTCTTAACACACTATATCAAACACTTTAAAAAAGGGGTTTCTCATCAAATTAGAAATTGGGATTTCTCTCCATTATTAAATGCACCGATAACCAAGATGTGTTTAATAATCAATTAATCATGACTGAGTATGAAGTTATAAAAAATAATTTGTTTTTCTCCAGAGCCACTCCTGTGAGATCTCTGGCCAGTGGCAGCAGTGGTGCTTAGGGGCCAGGAGGTCATCCCCAACCCTGGTGGAGAACTACACTTTCTCACTAAAACCACATCCCAAACCCTGAGTAACTTGTTTTTGTTTAAACTCATTTACTTCGCAAAATGACTAGCTAAAATGCCTGATTGCATGCCTAACATTCACGGGTTTCTAGACTTAAAAAAAAAAATTCTTCTACTCACGTCATCACTCTTCTTTCCGAACATAAATTCTTATTCCATAGCAGCTAGTTTGCACAGCAGCTCATGGACTCAAGAGATGTGTACACCCCTTCAACTCTGCTTGCCTGGTTTCTTCTTTTCCAGCCAGTCTGTTTCTAGACACCTGCGGGTCATTGTGCTGCTATGAATGCAAGAAAAGGAGGTAAGGTCCTAGCAAGTCAGCCAGGAGTCAGAGAAGGAATGTATTTGAAAGGAGAAAAGGGATAGAGTGAGCAAAAGGAAGGGAAAAACATGACACTGCTTGGAACAAAATATGTTTTCATCCACATGACATGCAGGAACCACGCCTTGGTCCAGGCAGGAAGAAAGTTCCATCAGCGAGGTGGGGAAGGGAATGGACTTGCCAGAAGCCAAGCTCTCCTCCCTGGATTTTCGTCCTAAGATCATCTCAGCGGCTCCCTTTGGAACTCAACCCTCACAGGGATTGCCAAGTACATGGCAATGAACACCTCACTGAACAAAATGCTCAGCATGAAACATACGCTACGGCTTCTCTGAACCACCCGGACCCTGCCTGTCACTGACCTCATTCCTTGTTTTAGCACAGGGTTGGGAAAGGGAGGTTGGGGGTGGGAGGGATTCTCAAACCTAGAGCCAAATCTTAGAAATAATTTAACGATGTGGTCAGATCTATTCTCCTGTTACTAGATCATGATCTTTTATCTTTTTATAACCATACTTTAAGACAAAACAACAGTAACAAAACAGATCTTGGAACAGAGAACAGAGTAAACTCAGCGTGGGGCCAAGTGGGTAGAGTCATGATGATGTGGAGTAGAAGTAACATAAGGACATGGGGGTGGTGTCTTGGGTACTTTGGTGGCGCTGAGGTAATTGTGTACATACATCATCAATAGGGTTATAGCAATGTTAGCAAAACTTTAGGAAAAGAAAATATAGAGATTTTTAAAAATAATTTTATTTTTAGGTAGCTTCATAGGGTTAAAGTCTATGTTAACGGTATGTACAATTACTACATGCCACCATCACCAAAGTCCTCCACCAATGTGCCTTGGTTCATTTTAGGCTGTTTCTCTTCATTTTTCCCTCCTCTCTGACTCACTGATTGGTTCTGGTTTTGTATAATAATGTCCAGAGTTTGCCATTACTCAATACTATTTTCTTATTTTGTCTTTCTATAGTATACAGATGAAACAATCTTGAATTTGTCCATCTCCCTTTGGCTATAACATGTAACATATCCTTCGGCTTCATTCATGATGCAATGAATTGCATCTTTTCTTACAGCTCATAGTATTACACTGGGGATATGATGTGCTTGCTCCACAGCTTAATCCATTCTTCTGTAGTTAGGTATCTGAGCTGTATCCATATCCTAGACATTGTACTGAGGGCTGGAATAAACATGAGTCTGCATATATCCTTTTATGAGTTATTTTTAATGGAATATAGAAATGTAGTTTTTCCTTGGCAAACATGGGTAAATCAGTTACAATGATTTCTTAGGTAACCCCATGTATTTCAACTGATAATCAAGTTAAATTTTAAGTCTATTTCTGATATCCACACACCAGGATGGTACCCTGCCACTTCCCAGAAACTATACACACTGACACTAATAAATCCAATTCTAATAGAATTTTCAGCCAAACAAGTAACCCAATCTATGACTGATTGTACTACCAAATCTGGTTAAAAATTATGATGTCAGTGCCTAATGTCCCAACTGCAAATTTCTTACAGAAAGAGTTCCAATGTATTCACTCTTTCACAGAGGCTTTATCTCACCCCTGGCCTCATCCCTATGACTTTGGTCATTTCTATTTGTTTCAGAACATCCATAATTCTGTACTAGTACTTGAATTTTTTTTAAACACTTTGATTGCTCATGATTAATAGTGTCAAGACTTTTGTACTATAAACCCTTGGTTGACAATATTCTATCTTCACCGACAAAGCTAAAGTGGACAAGTTTTTCTGACCCTGAATCTTATCTGAATCATCACTAAACCAAGAACTTAAGTGCTAAAATTTTAAACAAGATTTTTACTCTGAAATTCTTTGTAAAGTTCCCAGTTCACAGCAAGCCTTGTCTTCCTTCAGGCATTAAAAATCAGCTTATTTATGTTATCATACCTTTTCAAAAAAGAGGTTCTCTTTGCATTCTGAATATTACCACACAGTAGAGTATCTGGAGGATCTTGGAACACTATGATGATTTATTTATGTGGATTTTTCTCAGAATTTAAAGACCATCTAAAATTAACTATCAAAATCATACTAAGTGGGAAACTTTTGATTATATATAGCAGGACAATTTTTATAATGTTTTGTGATACAAGACTTGTAGTCCATGCAACCCAGACATATTTAGATCTACTTTTGGAAGCCCTCTCTCTACTGTTCCAAGAACCATAGTAACTGGCAGCCTATGAACTCTTCTTCACAGTAATAACTAGCCAAGACTATTGTGTTTGTTAGTCCTCTTTGGTTTTGAACTCACTTCAGCTATTAAATTAAAGTCCATGTTAAATGGGCATATACCATTCGAAACCCATAAGTAGGACCTAAAGAGATTAAACAACTTTCAAAATGCATCATTTCTTTGTATTACATCAGAAAGTATGATTGAGAAGAAAAACTCCTGTCAAACTTGAAGTGCTGTGACTTAGTGCAATCCTTTAAAACAATGAGTATACCCTGTGTTTTCACAGAGATTTTGTACCCAGAAGCAAGACAAGGAAGTCTCCTTACTCTGAAATTCTGTACTTGTATTGGGGTCAAAGTGTTCTCCATCTAACCTATATATTTCAGCTTTTCAGAATAAATTTTTTTTTCAGAATAAAATTAATTATTCTACTTTTTGCTTGTTTATTCTGGGGTCCTACCCAGCAGTACTATGGCTTAAGAATCACTTCTGGCAGGAGGAACCACATTGGGTACCATGGATCAAAAAGAGTTGGTTGCATGCATGGCAAGTTCTGCACTATCTTTCTAAACAAAATTAATTCTTCATTTCATTTATCTTGAAATATAACCTCAATGCAAATTAAACCATAACAGTCATCATAAATAGTTTTAACTTAGAAAACAAAAAGACATAATTCAGTAGTAGAAAATAAAGACAATTTTAAAAACTCTTCACTGTTAATAATAGCAAAGACATTTTGAAAAATATAAAGAAACCACCTAAAAAGTAATTTGAGACTCCTGTAAGTTATAATAACTGATTAACATAATATTAAGATATTTAGTATTTGTTTTTCACATATATATGAATACAGTTACCTTAATCGCCAAGAACACTAGGTACAGTTCATCTAAAATAGTTTGGAAGTTGAATTGGCTTTGTATAATACACTTGTGCTCTTAAAGAGACAAATTAGGTGAGTCACAGTTTATTTCCACAGTCCCATTCATTTAAGGTACTAATCTACTAAACAGGAAACAAACAATTTTTCACCATAGCTCCCTGGCCTCACAATTGAGCTAGATCTGGGATACTCTAAAGATAGAGAATGGGCTAAAATTAATTGTGATAATAGATAAAATACATAATATTCAGTCATATTCAGGGTCTGAGTAAAATCTCACAATAGAGGTAACTCTGTTTCATTCCTTCAATCCCATGATTATATTTTATCATTGCTTTGCCAAATACAGGTATAAACTTACTCTCTGGCTCTTGATCAGTGTTCCCAGTTCCACACTGTGAAGAGTATGATTCTATAGTCTGTTTAGACTCAAGCTAACTGGAACATGCTACGGTTCTATGAAAAGACTGGTCTGTCTTAGACTCTTTCCACTGCAGGCCACTAGTTTTTCAAGTTATAGCAAGGGTGTGCAGATGGCAAGAATTTTCAAACTGTGGTTACACAACATGCTGCTTTGTTTGCTAGGAACTTCCTAATTCACCAAGTGATGTGGTTCCCACCAAAAGAGAAGCAAAACTTGAACTCTTATACAACCACCAACATAGGACTTAGTAAACGAAAACTTCAAAGTATTTGAGTGCACAGATGCTGAGGTCATGCCTTTACAAGAACATGTAACATCTTCTTTATGCTCTTCAGTAAACTCAATCTCTAATCATACACTATCACATTTTATGGGAGCATCTGGGCTTTTCTTTAACACATCACAAAGAACACATTTTACATATGTGGTATGTTTCATTGAACCAATGACTTTAACAAATAGTAATAAAATAGTAACACTCCTGGGTTGTTTATAAAGAAGGTGACTATACTCACTATCAACCATTTTCTAGATGTGTTCCAGTTAGTGTTCTAGGTCTTTAAAACCAATTATAACTTCACATGAATGTGTAAGATAGGAATTAAATAAATTCTTGTACAGAAAATTAGATGCAGTTATCTGTGAAAATAATTGCAATAGCATAGGGTAGTATCTTCCTACTATCCAAGTAACACTTAAAGTCAAGTTTATCTTCTCCCAAATTTTCACCATGCCATCCTCTTTTCTTCTATACAGGATGCTTAGTCCTTGATAAAGTCATAGTTTATACAAGTGGAGTTAGTTCTGAATAAATTTATAAACCAAAACTAAAATACCAAATTCCAGTTAAAAAATGATTGCTTTTTCACTGTTATAAGAGTGACAGAAAGAGGATTCTTAGATCCACAGGTCAAGATTTCAGGGGCAGTGCTCTTCAGTAAACTCAATCTCTAATTATACACTATCACATCTTATGGGAACCTCTGGGCTTTTCTTGAACACATTACAAAGAACACATTCTACATATGTGGTATGTTTCATTGAACCAATGACTTTCAGAAATAGTAATCAAATAGGAACACTTGTGGGTTATTTCTAAAGAAGTTAACCGTTCCTTTCAAAATACGTAATTGTCTAAACCATGTTAATCAGCTCAGTGAGAACCATTTTAGGATGAGTTAAAAATGTCAAAATCACCAAAATATTTGCAATGTTCTATATTGTGAAAGGTAGTGATTGATTTTGATTTGAAACGTTTAATTTACTCTTTGAGAAAAAGTATACACTATGATAGTAGAAGAAACTTGATATACAATTCACTAAAATAGTTAAGAATACAGGATCAGAGAGAGAGAGAGAGAGAGAGAGTAATGTAGGTAAGGCATTTGCTTTACATATAGCTGACCTGGGTTCAATCTTTTGTGCCCCCCATATGGTTCCCTGAACACCACCAGAAGTAATTCTTGGGTTGTCTGTGTACAAGGTAAATGCCCTACTGTGCTATCTCTCCAATCCCAGGAGTAATTCTTAAGTATAGAGCCAGGAGTAACCACTGACCATCACTGGTTATTCCCTCTAAAACAACAAAAATACCAGCAACAAAAAGGAATAGGATAAGAATAGACTAGAAATCAGAAGACTTACTCAAATTGTTTAAAGGTGAAGAAATTAATGTTAATAGATGAAATAACTTGATATTGTTCACTCATAGCTGTGGATGCATATTGTAATTAAGTGGGTAATATTACAAACTCCTGACATTAAAACTAGCTAAAATCCCTTCACCAGTTAATTTATTGACCAGCCATTTATTCCCAGATGTGTAATCTATGCAGCAAACTGATGGAGCAAATACAGATATGGGGCCAGAGATAGTTATGGAAAGGCTTTTTTAAGACCCAGTTCCATAAAGTTATTCATGTCCTTTTTGGATTCCAATACAAACTAAAATAAATTTTTTGGTCACACACTGGTGACACTCAGGGATTACTCCTGGCTCAGTGCTCAGAAATTGTTCCTGGTTGGGAGACCACGTAGGATGCTTGGGGACTGAGTCAAGGTTCGTACTAGGTCAGCTGCGTGCAAGGCAAATATTCTACTGCTGTGCCACCCCTCTGGCCCTGACAAACTAAAAAATATTGAAACAGTATTATAATAAAGAGGTTATTTCATTTCAATCATTATTTAAAATTATATCAACTGGTAAACAGATTAGCTGGTATAGCCATTCAAGGTGAGGGTCTGAGGATTCCATCCATCCCATTGGGCTCTGTGGTGTTGGGGATTAACCAACCACCTGATGGTACTTAAGTACATCCAAAGCTTCAGTTGTGATGCTAGGGGACATGAAGCACTGTGGATCAAATTGGGGTTGGGGCACACACATGTGCTAACCTTCACACTATCCTGGCAACCCATTAACTTTCTTAGTGGATTCCAGATCTGATGTATCAAAACTACTCCCTGAGTTCCTAAAGCATTTAATAAAACAATATCATCATCAACACTTTCTCTTATGACTGGAAATGAATAAGGGAACTGTCTTTAGGATCTTGAAAATCCTAAGATAATTTTTGGTAGTTATTGCTACAAAACACACCAGAAACTACTACTTCAGGAAAATGATTTTTGGTAGATTGAACTTCAAGGAAAATCTCAGAAAGTCTTTACTTTGCATCCTCAGAATCAGGCACTTTTATCAAGAGAAAGTCATCTCCTTTGATAATGCAAGTATGCAAGATAATGCAAGACAATTCTGTAACTACTAACAATTTCTATCATTCCAAAACAAGTTCTCAGAAATATTGCAACATTGATTTTTAAGACAAGAGAACTACTACCATTAAAACCAATTTCTCCTGATAAAAATCATGTGGGAGTTGCAAAATCTTTTTTTTTAAGACTGCTCATTACTTTTTTATACAAGCGACAGGAAATAAACAGGAAAGTTTACAGAGTAATTTTCAACAAAATTCTGGAATTGGGGTGGAGTAAAGTGGGGGGTGGTGTTTCCTAATGATTACTCCAGGTCTTAAATACAAGAATAAAAATCTAGCTCTGCTTTGGAATCGGATGATATAAGGCTCTAGAGATGATCTTGGTTATTGAAAACTGATGACAATAAAAAGTTTTCATTCACAATAATACTACTTATAATGATGGAAATTCATTTTCTCCAGCTGAAAATAAAAAAAAATTGTGACTTTTAAAGCCCTCATTTAAACATCTTACTGGATCCTTCATTGAGAAGTAAAATAAAACTCTTTTACCCATATAATGTTATGTTCTAAGGAATCATGATTCTACCTTAATAGGAATTATGTTCATATAAGAAAAATGATGTCAAATGTACAAATAAGGGTTTGTGGTTTTATGTATACAAATCTAAACCTATACATTTATTTATATAAATGGGTACTGAAGCAGTAGTAGAGGATTGAAACTTGCTTTCCATGTGGCAGACTTGAGTCTGATCCCATGAATTCATCTAGTATCCACCAGGGGTGCTCTCTAACAACAGAGCCAAGAGCAAGTCACAAGCGCTCGCTCTCTGGTTTGGACCCAAAACAAAATAATAAACAAAAATGAATTATTTCATGAGTCTTTGATCATTCTTTAGATCTGAAACATTGGCAAAAAATGTCACTAGTTAATTTTTTTTTCCTCCAGGCTTCCACTTAATATAAACTAATTACAGACAAAAACTTTTGAAAAAAATATATGTATATAAATTTGCTTTGGGATCATAACTGGCAGTGCTCAGGATTTACTCCTGGCTCTATACTCAGAAATCACCCATAGCAAGCTTGTGGGACCATACGGGATGCTGATATTCGAACCACCTTCCTTCAGCATGCAAGGCAAACACTCTACCATTGTGCTATCTCTCAAACCCAAAAAAAATTCAAATATTTTTACAAATTCAGATAATGGATAAGACAAGTTCAATTCCTTAAACTACTAACAACTCTTGTCAAAGATGTCCCTTCTTTGCTTCTGGCACACCCACCCCTTCTAGTCATCTAGTCTCTTGACATACAAGTTGGATCTTTTCTGTAGCTCTACCACCAGTCAATCAACCATCCATGATTAATAACTCTACACCCATTCCCACATCCATGAAAGTTCATCAATTCCATCGTTTATATTAATGATACTTCAGCAGACTTTCCCCAAATTTTTTCATCTCAAAATTGTGAGCTTCATGAACTGTTGTGCCGGAATGAACTATGAAATTAGAACTACCGTGTGTGTGTGTGTGTGTGTGTATGTGTGTATGTGTGTATGTGTGTGAGTGAGTGTGTGTAATAGAGAGGAATAGAGAGAAAGAGAAGGGAAGAAGTGGAAATGGAAAGAATGGGAGAGGAGAGGAAAAAACTGAAAAAGAAGAGAGAACTTTTAAATCTGCTATCACTGACTGCAAACTTTATATATATTTTTATATATATATTATATATGTTATATATTATATATATATATATATATATATATATACTGTTCCAGTCTTAGAAAAATGTCCTTTTTAAGGAGCC
>PVKC010003794.1:6139-37829 GCA_004027635.1 Crocidura indochinensis
AACCAGAAACAGAGGGAGTCACTCAATCTAGAAGACCCTGGGGAGAGGGTGGAGGATATGGGAGACAGAATGGGAATGGAGGTGGAGGGAGGAAAACTTGGTGATGGGAATTCCCCTGATTCACTGTTTATTTGTAAATGGAATATTACTGTGAATATCATGTAAACCACTATGATTAAAATAAAATTAAAAAAAAGAAAGTCACAGAGTAAAAGATGCTGATCTTTCCCCAGGGTGATATTATCATTTTTTTCATAACCAGAAGTTTTGAGTGCTGCCCAAAGACTTGGAAAACAATGTCAGACCAGTGCAGGGATTGATTTAACAAGGAAAATAAGACATTAAAGAAAAGGCCAAAATGGTAACATCATGGACCTGGGACATATGGGAAGAGAAGAGAAACATGAAATCATTTTTTAAGTTATAGTTTATAAAACTATGTATTTCAGTATGGATCAGTGAATAAAGACCATTTTCATTTTTTTCATTTAATATTTCATATAGCATCACATTCCAGAAGTGAATACAATCTTTGCTTTTTTCATTTAAACGACTTTATAATATTCTATTATTATCATTCTCCTATGGTTGAGCATTTGGCTTTATTCCAGTTTTCCAGCATTATATATAGAACATCTTTCTGCACATTTTTTCCTTTTGCCTTGTAGACTATTGTGGTCTTGGATTATCTTCCTTAAAGCTATCCATTACTTATTTACATTGTTCCATATAACTACATTTTTGACCCTCTCTTCCATTATAATACTATAGTTGACAGAATTATATGTTCTTTCTATGTTATATGATAGTGCTATATTTCTCCCTGAAACATATCACATTAAAATTATCTTAAGGGACGAGACAGGTACAACAGACAGGGATGTTGCCTTGCATGTGACTGACCTGGGTTTGATCCCTGGGCTTGATGTTCTCCTGAGTGACCTATGAGCAGAGTCAGGAGAAAGCCAGGAGTACCATGAGGAATAGCTCAAAAACAAAAAAAAATCATTTTGTTATTTTTTTAAATTACTTGATATATAGTCATGTCAATATTTGTAATCTTGGTATATATAAAACCCTCCAACAAAAACCCTACAGCACAATCTCTAGATCACTTTTGAATTGCTCCCCTGTGTATGAACTCCATGAGAGTTGGCCATATTGTTTGTCCTCTGTGTGTGTTTCCTAGTGCTTATACTCTAGTTAATATATATTTATTTATTAATATTATTTCTTCCATCTCTTTTTTCTTTCTTTAAGCTTCCTTTTACATATATTCCCTTATAAATTAATACATGAACAACTCTTGGTGTCCTGATGGCCTTGGTGGAGTTTAATAATTGCTAACCCTTAGTTGAGTCTCATTTTTGGCATTAGGCCCTGTTTGTAATAATCATGAGTCAAAGATCAAAGTTTGTCAATACTTATTTTAGAAATGACTTAGTTACAGGTAATAAAATTTCAAAAGAACTAAATTAGATAAATGTGTAATCTTTCTGACTGACTAGTACAAATACAACCTTGCACTTATCATGGGTATAATTAAGTGCTCTGGAGATGGACAGTAATTTGGAAATTATGTAGGTGTTATTCGTGGGGGAAAAACTAAATCTGTAATATACTTACTTAATTGTAAGATTTCTTGATTCAATAAGATATTTATAGTAAGAAGTTGGTTAATTTCTAGTTAGAGTACAAGAGGTTTATTCACTCTTCTTGCATATGACTGACCCAACTTCAATTCTCAGGAGAGGATATGGTACCCTAAACACAATCAGAAATGATCCCAGAGCAGTCAGAAGTAAGTTTTGAACACCATCAAGTATGGTTCCAAAAATTAAGAAATGTGGTTAAAGAGTGCTTACTGGCTATTATAGATGAGAGGGTCAAAAAGTTGTGATGTATACACAATAGAATGCTATGTAGCTTTAAGAACACTGGTGAAAATTAGCTAGGACTAGATGATATCAATACAAGTGAAGTCATTCAGAAGAAGGATAGATACAAAATTCTCTTATTCATATGTGGGATTTATAGTTCCACAGCAAGGTAGGTACACTGACGAGAAGTATAGTGTTGCAGCTGTGTGCACAGGAAGCAATCATTAATAGTATCTTAAATCAAAGAACCTCAATTAATAAAAATGTTTTCATGAAAGAGTAGTAGCTCTTTTTTTGTAGTAGCTCAAAGGGATTAATTAAAATTTTGCTTTGAAAAGCAGATTATATTTGAGTACAGTTCTATGAGAGTGGGAGGCATACCTCAGATTTTATTGACGGAATTTCTCTAATATTCTTTTTTAGGGTGTGATTAAATTTTTCTGAGATCTGGACTGCCGGATAAGTTCTGGATATTTCTGAAGTTACCTACATTCTTGGTAAGTCAAATCTAGGGATTATTTTCTGCAGCTATTTTAGAGATTTTTCCAACTTTTTCAGTATGAGCAGGGAAGGCATCTACTCCTCTAGTAAAAAAAAAATATAAATACAATCCACTAAATACCTGGATTTTAGCATTAGTGTGAAACTACGCTACCAGTATTCTCCTGGAGAAGCTCCTCAGTACTGAACAGGTTGAGTCAGGATAGTAGACCTAAAATTTCCAGTATGTTCATTAGCAGCAAACATATAAAGCACAGCTTTGAGGTATCTCTTTCACTGTTCAACCCTTCCCTGTGGAAGATCACCGCTCTGATCAATATTAGTAAAGAATCTCTTTCCAAGTAGGAAGCCATTTCCAAGTTATAACTTCCTAAATTCCTTTCTACTGCATTACCAAAAAGGTGTTTTTATTTCTAATGTTCTGGGGAAGGATAGTCCAGGTAACCTGCCATGCTTCATTGGAGTAAAGACTTGTCCTTTCAGAAACAAAATGGTATTAGGAGACAGTGTAGAGAGATACAAAACTATTTTAGGTCTTGAACTGTAAACCAATGTTGTCTAGAATTTGAATTGAATTAGTATGGTATATGGATTAGGCACTATGGAATAGGATTGATACAACTATTTCATTGATTGTTTTTAAGATTACCAGCTTGTAGCTACCATATGTATTCTTTGAAGAAAGGATGGGGTAATATAGGTGATCCAGTAAAAGACTCATGTTTAGGAATTACTCTTACTGGGTTGTAGCCTTTTTCTTGCTCAGTGGCATATTGTCACCTGTGAGACTGGGCTCTATTTCTTTGAAGTTGAGCCTCATCTGAGTGGCTTTTAAAGCACATCTGGGCGTTCTCTAGATGCTAGAACTACTCCCAAAGACTTTTCATTCATGGTGGGAAAAATTGTAGCTGTCCCTACATTGTCCATGATATCCTTTCCAAGTAAAGGGATCAGGCATTCTAAAACAACCAGGAGAGAGGAAATGAAAAGGAACAGGTAACTGACACAGTAGCTGAATAAATTCCCTCTTTGGGAAGACCCTATATGCCTCACATTATTTCCTATGAGTTGCCTGACAGAAGTCCAGAGATTAGCTAAGGACAGAGGAGAGGCTCCTTGCCAATTAGGAAATTAATATTCTAACAATATGTTGGGGGTAAAAGCAATAAGAGTGGTAAGACGCTTGTCTTGCACACAGCTGACCCAGGAGGAACCTGGGTTTGATCCCCAGTGTCCCATATAGTCCCCAGAGCCAGGAGCTAGTTTTGAGCGCATAGCCATGAATAACCCCTGATCATCACTGGGTGTGGCCCCCCCAAAAAACAAAGCAAAACAACAATTTCTACCTGTCACACCAACTTTAACCTAAAGTTTAGTTGTACTAATGGATAGGTTGGAGCAGGGATTACCTCAAACATATTCAACCATGGCATGGCTTGGAAAGTAGGGACTAATCACATACTCACTGTGGACACAAGTGTCCATTCTTCCAACAACAATAATTGCTACTCTTGTCTCTTAGAGCTATCCTTTTGGACATTTTCACCTCCATTGATTCGATCTCTGTTGTTAAATACACCAAAATAGAGATCAGCCAGTTGGTTGCGAAGGATTTGGGAACTCTAACTGACTTTTAAATATCCTTCGTAGGGAAGATTTTCTTCCTAGGACAGATTGACTAATGAAGCAAAAGGCTATTAAGATGCTGAGACTCATTCAGTGGTAGGAAGTTCCTCTAAGTTACCCAAGCCTCTGGTGGTTCTTAACCTTTTCATATCTGCAGACCATTGTAAATAGACTACTAAGACAGGAATAAACATATTTATAGTAAGACTTGTTTTCAATCTCATTTTAAAATGAAAACCATGGGTAGTTGATTATTTCAGATGGAGCAGAAACATAGAGCATACTATATGGGGGGACTAAAGGCAGGAGGGCTGGCGAGAGAAGTGAAACCCTTGGTCAATTCTATGGGGAGCCTTTTAAGTGGCCCTGCAGTAACTGAAACAAGAAAACATGGACTTTTCACTTATTACTCATTGTTCATTCATTGGAGTTAGGCTGTATCTAGGAAGAAGGCAGAAACAAAATCTTCTTCCATCTCAAGGGAATTCCCAGAGAGGGTGTGAGCCATATTGCCTGTTGCTAGAAGCATATGTTCCTCTATCCCAAAGGCAGGATCTTCACAAGCACCTGTGTCCCCAAAGTAGAAGGGAATAGTCAGCTCCACGAGGAATGCTTGGAGAATATTGGCAGCTGTTATACATGGATGAAGCCAAGCATCCATTCCTATTCAAATGCATTTGTAGAGTGAACTTAAGCATTGAATAAAAAAAATTGGAAGTCAATGGCGCTAAAAGCTAAAATACACCCCTTACACATTTTGTGTGTGTTTTCAGATGTTTTTAATTTTAGCAGTCACTAGCCTCTTCTCCCTGGAAATATTTTTTTCTATGACTTCCCTCACAGCTGTTTTCTCCTTTATAAGCCCTGGGAGAAAGAGGCAGGAAGGTATACAATGAGGAAGTTTGACCTCAACTGTTAAGAGTCATCTCAGGGAACCCTACTAACACCTATTAATCTTCAGACACCTTTTCCCTCAATAAACTTCTATCATTAAACAAATTCAAAGGGAATGATGGCCATGAGTCCAATTAGACAAACTTGGAAGACTTAATTTAGCTTGTCAGTAAAAAACACTTTTTTTTTTTGGTTTTTGGGCCACACCCGTGACGCTCAGGTGTTACTCCTGGCTATTCGCTCAGAAGTCGCTCCTGGCAGGCACGGGGGACCATATGCGGAACCGGGGGGTCAAACCACAGTCCCTCCTAGGTTAGCGCAGGCAAGGCAGGCACCTTACCTCCAGTGCCACCGCCCGGCCCCCTGTAAAAAGCACTTTAAGCAATTTGGATAGACTACTAAAATTGTTTATCTAAAGCATTACCTCATCTCTTCATGTAGTCCCTGAGATAGAATGAGCTAAATACAGCTTCCATTTGAAAATCATTTCGTCATGACCTTTTCCAACATCCAATGTATATTCTCATTAGAACATTTATGCAAAGGCATACTTGTTGTGAAAAGAATACTATTATTCACATCATTCTAATATATTTTCCTTTACTGTGACTTTTATGCCCCCAACTCTACTTAGTATAAGTCATATTTAAATGATTAACTTGGGGCTAAAAATCAGTAATATTTTCAACATTACGTAGCCAAAGGCCTATTTCTGTGTACGCATTTCTTAAGTAGTTCTCTGTTAAAATCTAAACTCCTTGGATGCAAATAAACCAAATGTCCTCCAGGATCTTTGGAAAAAGGGGCCTTCACAGGCTCACACTGTTTGAGATTTGCAGAGGATATTCTACTGTGTAATGCCACCACAGTGGCTTTTTCTTTTAGAGTGTGTTAGAAAGAAACCAGATTCCATCTTCTTAGATTGCTGCTGCAGTTTTAACAAAGGCAGAGAATCATTTCTCATGTTTCCACGAATATGCAATAAGAGTTTCCAGGTATTTGACAATTTGTGAGGTAGTTGGTGTAGGGGAAGATGAAACACAGCTTTCTAGTTACGATTTAGCTCTTTTTTTCCCCATCAGTGCACAATGAGAATCACTATATAAGATCCTCTAATGGGTTGATAGAAGGGTAGAGGGTTACAGTTTTCAGACTAAGTCCAGGACCAAATGCAGACTCCCACTGCACTATGGTTAGTTGCAATGTTTGTACATGAGCTCACCAGAGGTTGCATTCTCTGAGTTGTATTTATTCACAGTTGGTTTGTAGTACTTGCTGGGCTTCACAGAAGGAGGCTTCGACTGAGATGGTACTCCTGGTCATGAAGCAAGCATTTGCTACTGGCTGTAATGTTCACTAGAGCAATGTTTTTCAACATTTTACTGGCTGGCCTGGCCTATTCCAACCTTGGTTCCTTTCTTTGGAGTCCTACCTTACTCTTAGACCCCTTACTTTCATGCTATGGGTCCCTCGTTGATGCAAGTTTTACCTATAGCCCCCTTTGAACACCCTATGGGATCACAGGTGATCTGTAGTGCTGGTTTGTAGTAAAAATTAGGCCTTATATTTGGCTTGGAAGGTGAATGGAGGCCTCTGTCTTTAGGCTCTGGACCATGTGGCTCCACAACCCCAATTAACCCTCAGGTCTGGATATTCATGAGAGAGGCGGGCAGAAATCTCACTCACATGCAGGCTTCAGGAAGTAACAGCTTTATTCATCCTAGCCACTACATGTGTGGCATACATCATAACCTTTTAAGCAGCTAGCCCTGCATCTTAACTTCTCTCAGCCATCTTTCCTCTGACCTTCAATTTAGAAGAACTCCAACCCGGCAAAAGACAAAGACAAAAGAGAGACCTCCTCCCCTCTGGGTCAGAACCCTTAAGTACCTTTCCCAGACCCCTCCCAGGAAATGGGCAGGGTCTGCAGGTAAAGTTATAGGTCCTTTCCGGTTCCCAAGAACCCGCCCATTGGGGCCCGGGAGATAGCATGGAGATAAGGCGTTTGCCTTTCATGCAAAAGGTCATCGGTTCGAATCCCGGTGCCCCATATGGTCCCCCGTGCCTGCCAGGAGCAATTTCTGAGCATGGAGCCAGGAGTAACCCCTGAGCGCTGCCGGGTGTGACCCAAAAACCAAAAAAAAAAAAAAAAAAAAAAAAGAACCCACCCATAAATGGGCGGATCCCAGGTACTCCGGGGTGGAGCTACACTGGTTGAGCAATGTTTCACTAAGGAATCACACACTTCAGTTGTGCTCCCACACATCTGACTACAGAAAGCCAGAGACCATGTATTGTGTTGTTCCACTAGGGACCCTTGAACATGGGACTGGTTGTTCGAAGCAGTTGGCATCAGAGAGCAGACTTGTGGCTTCAGTTTTGCAAAGCTGGTACTTTTGCCTTTGAGCCATCTTATGGACCCTTAATTTTTTCCTTTACATTTGTCTTTATTTTCTGGCTTATTTATTTTTAAATTTTTATAACAGAAGACTGATGGAAGTCACCATACTTTTTTAGTTTATTTATTTACTGTTATTAATTTATTAAAACGCAGAAGATATAAGGTTGTTCATAATACAGGTTTTTTCCACAGATGCAAATTTACTCATGATTGAGTTTCAGTCATGCAATTATATTGCACCACTATACCTTCACCACTGCACAATTTTCATCACCAGTGTCCATAGTTTCCCTCCTGCCCTCCCCCGTACCTCCCTATGGGGGTAGAGGAGTTTTCTTATCTCTTTCTCTCTTTCACTTCCTCCCCACTTTTAAACATTGTGGTTTGCAATATCGTTAATGAGTGGTACCATGCCTGTCACTATATCTCCATTCAGCACCCCATTCTTCTCCAGAGTGATCATTTCAAATTATCATTGCCATAGTGGTTCCTTTTCTGCCCCAACTCGCCTACTGTTTGTGGGAATCTTCAGAAAGTTACCATCTTTTTTGAGGGGGACAGGGTTTTGGGTCACACCCAGCGGCGCTCAAGGGTTACTCCTGGTTCTGCGCTCAGAAATTGCTCCTGACAGGCACGGGGAACCATATGGGACGCTGGCATTCGAACCACTGACGGTCTGGATCGGCTGAGTGCAAGGCAAACACCCTATTGCTGTGCTATCTCTCCACCCTCCCATTACCATCTTCTGATACACACCAGAGTGTGTTACTAATAAAGGGGTCTGTGCTTGTATCCTTGTGACTACTAACTTCCATGTCTTATAAACTTATAACGCTTGGCTTAAATTGGTTATTCAAAACGGTTAAATAGAAATGGAGCTAAAGATCTAGAAAATGAAGACACGTTTAAACCATTGTGCTTTGTTTGCATGCCACTACACTTTCAGCTATTACATATTAAACAAGGGAGGGCTAGAATTGTCATTTTTACCATTACAAAAAATTTTTAGATTGTTATGCATTCTTGGGGGAAAGTTTTCTAAATTTGGGATCAAAGGCTAAAACCATAATGAAAAATATTGATAACCTCTAAGACTTGTGAAAAATCATAGAAAGTGTTTTGACATTTGGCATTGGGAAGATATTCAGCCCGTGTTCATGGAAGAGAAAAGGATGTCCTAGTATAAATATATTTTCTATAAACATAATAAATAATTATAAAATAGATATATTACACACAATAAGGAAAACTTTTAAAGTGAAGTTGCAAATTGACATAAATCAACCGGACAGATAAACATATAGAGGCTCTCTAGTGAATATATTAAAGCTGGTGACTAGACATACTTGCTCTTACAATTTTGCTACTGTCTGGTTTATTTGCTGTGAAGCTAAAAATTAACTCAAATCTGCTCAAACATCCAAGTCTGTATTATCCAGCCAGTATAATAAAAAGATGAAAGGCTTATTGTGGGGTAGATGTTCTTTCTGTCCTGATAGCATGATGGACTGGTTTTGTAGACAAGTCAGGAAAACAGTTCCCTGTAATTTTCGCTGTATGAACTGGAAGGCTGCATCAGTGGAAGTAGACACCTGCACCCTATTCCCTGAAGGACTGCTGAATTTGTACAGCATTCTTAGCCAGACACCGCTTGACTCATCTAGAAAAATATTTCTTTCTTTTTTTCTCCCCTCCCCCCATATTTCTTTCTATCACTTAAAGGTGAAGTTAACAGTTCTCAGTGAGGACCTATGAAATGCTGTTCAACCACCTCTACATATTTCAAATATTAGCCGCACCCCAATTTGAGAATCAGAGGATTGCCTTGATGTATACTACATATGCAGTAGTTGATAATGGGTGGGGGAAAAGAGTCATTGCACATAGACACCTTTCAGAAAGACAATATGAAAATATGTCATTGTGTGTAATACTGTCCAGTGTAAATCCTTTATAAATTAGAGATCCTTGGGGTATTTTATTCTAAAGAACTATTTGAACACCTTATGTGCAGATCAGTTCCTGGTTGTGCATAATTGAATTATTTTAATAGTCCCAAGTTTGCAAGCAATCAATATTTTGTTAGTAGAAGAGTGAAGTAAAGCAAAGTAGTTGCTTGGTAATGGAATAGAATGTGGGAAGGATGAGAAGCAGGATTACAAAGGACAAGGTTAAAGTTTTGGAGGTGATAAATATGTCCACTATTTTGATGATTGTGGTGACTATATAGATATAAAACCTTTTTGATTTCTCTGTTTTAAACACGTGTCATTTATTTTGTCAATAACACCACAATAAATCTGCTAAAAGAATTCTATAAGTACATAATGGATAGTAATATTAAATAGTAATTTGTAATATGAAAAGGAAACTTTACTGTGTTTTTGACATGTGCCTGATAATGGGCCATGTGTTTCATATCTTACCCCTGCTTCTCTCTGTTGAGGTTCTTGCCCACCTGCTTAGTAGCAGTGCTCACATATCTGATTGTGAGGACATAAAGCAATTTGTAAGAACTGCACGTTCAAAGAAGGTGCTTGAAGGAGACTGAGCATATTCTGGCTGTTGTGCTCCTCTTTAGCTGTGATGCTCATACATATGTTCACTTAGGGGCTGTGCTCCAGACCATAGTGCTTCAATATGTTTGTATTTACCGGGCTCCTAACCCTTTCATTATGAGGCTTGCATACACCTGACTGTGGTGCGGCAGGTATTCACTTGCAGAAAATCACAGGGTTGTGACAGGGCTAGTGTAGCCAGCTACAATGAACAGAGGTGCCAGCATCACACTTGGCAAAGGTAGGCAGCTGTGGGGATGAATTCATAATCTCATGTATATAAGACAAGAGCACTTTAACCAAGAAGCCATCTCCTGGTCCATATAATTAATGCCTTTGTTTGATTCTTAGCTCTTGAATTTAGAAATTTTACCCCCGGTTCCACGGATGAGCAATATGTTTGGTCAAACATTGATGTTTCTGTGAAGGCATTTGTAGACATAAATTGTCAGTAGACTCTGAGTATAGCACTCATATGGATGAGCATTATCCAGTTAATAGAAAAAGACTGGCTTCCCCTGAGGAAGAAGGAATTCTGTGAAAGAAAAAAAACTGACAGAAGGCTTAAGGTGCAATTCTCTTCTGACTTTCTTGTTGTACAGAATCTAGATTACAATTACATTAATCAATTGCTTCAGATGAATCTCTCTGGGGCTTTCTGGTGGAATATAAATAATATATATAATTAGATATTATGATCTCTTCCCCACATATAATATATACATATGTGAATATATAACATATACATATATAAACTTCTGCTGTCTCTTTGTCTAAAGAACCTGATTAATACAGCCCATAAAATCCCAAATATTATTAGGCTCTAATCCTTGTCAGAGAGCCAGGATCAGGACCAGATACTGACACTTGAGTTTAGAATGTTCAGTCTCACTCCACTCTGTCCTGGCCCAGTAGAGAGCAGGGCAGTTATTTAAAATGGTAACTTTGGAGAATATATATGCACACAAGGTGAAGACAGATAAGTGTCCTGTGTGATGGTGGCCTTGGGAGAGGTGTGGGGAGTGTGGGTGTGGCTTTGGAGAAGTGTGAGGGCCTGACAAGGGAACTGAGGATCCGGATCTTCTAACAGAAGGTACCAATTAAGGTACCTTTAGGGTACCAATGTTACAGCAACATAATTGCTGTAATCCCAATAGTCAGTTGATAGCAAAGGTGGGAAAGAAACCCTGGTAAGGGCAGGTAATTATAGTGGTGGTGGCAAGTACAGCTGATGAATTGATCAACTAGCTAAAGTCTTCTCTGATTCTCATTGGCAGATACCAGAACCTGTTAACATAGTTTTGAAGTAACATTTCTGCTTGTGAGTCAACCCGTGGATCTTGACCATGGCCCCAAGGCTGTCATTGGAGAAGATGGCCTGGCTCTGGGTGGAGACCATTATGCCTGAGGATGTGTCACAGGAGCACATTGAAACTGCCTATCGTATTTTGTTGGAATCCTGTATCCGGGGTATTTGCAAGCGAAACTGCAAAGGAAATCCAAATTGCTTGGTGGGAATTGGTGAGCAAATTTGGTTGGGAGAAATAGATGAAAAATATTTCTATAAAGCTGATGATGCTAACTCGCGGAGGAGAAAAGAGAATTCATTTGTAGGTCTGATTAACCTGGGAGCGACTTGTTATATCAATGCTTTCCTTCAAGTGTGGTTTCTCAATTTACAATTTCGACAGGCAATTTATTTATGTCCACACAACTACATGATGGGCAATAGAATTCAAGATGGGAAAGATTATGAGCCCCAAACAGTTTGTGAGCATCTCCAGTACTTATTTGCCTTGATGCAACATAGTAATAAACGATTCATTGATCCATCAGGATTAGTGAAAGCTCTAGGCCTGGACACAGGGCAACAGCAGGATGCCCAAGAATTTTCAAAGCTTTTCATGTCCCTTTTGGAAGATACTCTGGCTAACCAACCTAATCCATATGTGCGGGACATTGTCCAACAACAGTTTTGTGGAGAATATGCTTATGTAACAATTTGTAACCGATGTGGCAGAGGGTCTGAACGTACGGCAAAGTTTTATGAGCTTGAGTTAAATATTCAAGGCCACAAGCTGTTAACAGATTGTATTTCAGACTTTTTGAAGAAAGAAAAATTAGAAGGAGAAAATCGCTATTTTTGTGAATGCTGTCAAAGTAAACAAAATGCAACAAGGCAGATTCGGCTCCTTAGCCTTCCTAGCACTCTGAATTTACAGCTAATGTGCTTTATCTTTGACCGAAAAACTGGACAGAAGAAAAAACTGAAAACCCATGTTGGCTTCTCAGAAATTCTGGATATGGAACCTTATGTGGAAATTAAAGGGGGGTCCTATGTATATGAACTCAGTGCTATACTTATACACAGAGGATCTAGTGCTTATTCTGGCCACTATATTGCACATGTAAAAGATCCTCAGTCTGGTGACTGGTATAAGTTTAATGATGAAAAAATACAAAAGATAGAGGCGAATAAGCTAGAACTAGTAAGCGAAGATCGTTTGTCAGTATCCCCTAAGTTCCATAAACCTAAGTATAAGAAAGGAACTCTCTGCTGTCGAAATGCATACATGTTGGTTTATCAACTGAAAACTCAAGAAAAGTGGTCAACTGTTCCTTTACCGGCTTTTCTTAAAGAGCTTGTAGACCGAGATAATGCCAGGTTTGAAAGATGGTGTTTAGAAATGGCTGAGAAGCGTAAACAAAATTTATATAGAAGAAAAGAAAAGCATGAAGAGGTTATGGAGCTATACCCAAAGTTACCTGCTAGAGTTAAGAATGAACCCTATGAATTTGTCTCTCTTGAATGGCTGAAAGAGTGGCTGCATGAAACCAAACCTACACCGCCTATTAATAATCGCACTTATCTGTGTCCCCATAACAAGCTTCATCCTGACAAAGTGTCAATCATGAAGAGAATATCCATTTATGCAGCTGACTTTTTCTACAGTAGATATGGAGGAGGACCAAGACTAACTGCAGAATCACTCTGTAAGGAATGTGTAGTTGACCGTTGTCACAAAATGCGCCAGAAGAGCCAACTACTTATAGATCACAAAGTTATTAATAATATGATCAAAGAGAAAGTACACGACAATCAAGGTTTTTGGGTGGGAAAACTTTCTTTGCGGCATTGGCGCCAACTAGCTCTTGAGCAGATAAATGGTCAAAGCAATGGAAAAGTGAACAATCCGATCTCCACACTTGAAGAACCAAAGGGAAAAATCAAGCAAAAAGAAAAACTAAAATTTAATGAAGATCTTCTTTGTGTACATGGAGACTTAGTAAAAAGTGAAAATCAAAGAAGGCTTGTTTCTCAAGAGACTTGGCACAAACTGAAATACTATTTTCCAAAGGCTCCTGAGTTTCCAAGTGACAAAGAATACTGCTCACAATGCAAGGCTTTAGAAACAGACGGGGGAAAACTCGCCAACGAAGTGATTGCAATTGAGCAAAAGTCTTTATTTCTGAATTTGTTCCAGGATGAGAACAGGCCATATCTTAGTTACGGGCCAGAGGATACAGGGGCCATCTATATTGTGCCACAGAAGTTTGTTGATAATTGGAAGAATTTTATTAGGAATCCTGCAAGTTGTAGTCCTGTGACATCAATTGGAAATAGTGCTCTCCTGTGTTCCCATGGGGGACTCATGCATAAATTTGATTCCACGGTGAAAGAAGAGACTAAACATGTAACCCTCATATGGTCTAATGAGTGGGAAATTATGCAGAAGCTCTTCATTGTGGATCGAGCAATTAAAATAATAAAAACTGCAGCTGGAAAAGAAAAACCTCTAGAAACAAAATATGTCTCTGAGCCTAAAGTCTGCAAGGAATGCAGTGAAAGCTTCATATATCAACAGCAGAGGGACTTGTTCGAATACACTAAAGTCACCATATATGTCCTTAAAGTTACAGAAGATAAAATTATGGAGAATAGTTCTGTACCAGAGAATAATGGGTATGGTTTTAAAACAGAAGACAAGGAAGAAGATATCCAAGATGATGGAGCAAAGGATCCAGACTACAATAATGGGAATGGAGGAAATAAGCGTCAAAGGCTATGTGAGCAACATGATACAAAAATTCCAAAGCAAGTTCGACGAAGTACACGGCGTAAGAGAATTCGTGGTGAGAAAGCATTCCTTGTTTCTGCTAATGATACAGTAAAAGATTTAAAAATTCAGATTATGCATGCTTTTTCAATTGATTCCTTGGATCAGAATCTGTCATATGAAGGAAGGGCTTTAAATGATGATTGTGCCACCCTTGGCATTCTAGGTATAATTCCTGAGTCTATCATCTTGTTAAAGACTGATGAGCCAGATGTAGATTATTTTGAACTGGGGGATTCTTTGTCATTGCACTCACCAGAAGAAGGATTTAAAGGTACTGGTCTACTTAGACAGTAATATTTTCAACACCTGCTGGTAACTAATAAATGACTACAAGAGGAAGACTTTGACTTGACTTTGACCTTTAACGAAAATGTGGACATTAAAAACCATTTCACGACTTCTTAAAAAATTGCAGATAAACATTGAAAAGTGACTATCCAAGTGCCTTATGTCATCTAGGGAAGTTGGTATCAAAGGATATCAGACTTAAGATAACAGTCTGGACTTATTGTTTCAGCAGAAATCTATCTTAAAGGCCACTGTCTCAAGTGCCTCATGCCATCAAAAGCAGATTGCAATGAAGTTCATAAGACTTATGATAACTATATGTACTTTTGGGAAAATGATCAGAATGTACTGCTAAACAAACAGGCTATACCTATGCTGATGACATTATCACATTTCTATTACAAAAATTATGCACAGAAAAACATGTATACACAGAATATAGTAACTGTGGTTTTCACCAGGTTTAAGTAACTAGTGATTTTTACTAGTCCTTCCTCAAATTTTCTAACTATCTCACAGTGCATGCAATCAGTAGGAAAATAACAATAACATGCACTTTATTTTGACACTGGTAAATATGAGTTTATTTACATTTTTACTACTAAAATACTGTCTGTGTCAAAATTCCCAGATCATATCTACATTATCATGTACTTGGTGGCATAGCTTTGGGAGCTATATAGTAGGCACAGTCCTGTTGCCATCCTGCTGGTTTATTTCACACATAACAGGCAGTGGAGTTATGGTTCAACACCACTCACCTTGTTCTATTACTTCTGTGCTAGAAATCCTTCAGTGAATTCCCACTCAAGGTCCAAAGTAATGCTAGCACAGCACAAAATTTCATGGGCCTTCCTCACTGTGGCACCTGTCTCTTCTACTCTAGTCTAGGCCACATTGATTCTAGGCCCCTCTGATCTATATAATTCCTGAATATATTCTAGGTTCTTATCTGACAAACAATAGTCTCATTATAAACACTGTGAGTAACTATAGTTTTCCAGTTAGATTTTAGGTTCATTTATTTAGTAAAATTAGTTTGATATGCCTTTGATTAAATAGAAAATATATTGTAAGGCTTTTTTAAATTCCTGGGCCAGAACTAGCTAGGTGCTTGCTAGTTAAATAAAACTGTTAAGTACCTTGCCTGAAGAAGGAACCCAGTGCATGCCTGCTTTAAGAAATCTGTTAGGAATTAGACATTTAATCATTTGGCATCAAATAGAAGCTCAGTAAATTTCTGTCTTATGAAGTTTTTAAAATTTTTTGCCTTATAAATTTTGATGTTATATTGACCATTAAGTGACTAGCAAGAATATAAACCTAACAAATGCCTGTTTTTGAAATTCTGATATAATTATTTTAGACAATAAGTAAGTAGCCAGAAGGAGAGACCCAGTAAACACATGTTCTAGGTCTTTTATAGTTATTTTAGATTGTTAAGTACCTTCATTAAATTAGAAATCTAGTAAACGCCTGCCTTAAGAGTTTTGATATAGACTTTGAAAGTACCTGGCCCAAAGTAGAAACCCAAAATTGTTATATAAAATTTGATACAACACGATTTAGGCTAGTAAGTGCCTGGTTTAAAATTAAAACAACTAAAGTCATATGAATTTGGATAGAATTGTTTTAGACACTAAGTGCAAAGTCAATAGAAAACCAAAATATTGGATGACTGATGATGCTGTTATTTCGGCTGTTAAGTGCAGTGTCTGACCTGAAGTGGAATTGCAATAAAATACTTGCTTTAGAATTTGAAACTATTGTTTTAAACTATTCATTTCCTGGACAGTAGTTGAAATCAATTAAGTGCCTATCTTATGAAAATGTATGCAATTCTTTTAGACTGTCAAATGTCTGACTGATAGTAGAATTCCAGTAAATTATGGTTTTGTAAATTCTGAAAAAGTTGAAAAGGTTAACTCTTGGCCAGATGTATCACCCAATAAATGTCTATTTCAAGAATTGATATGGTTTTTACATTATGAAGTGCCTGACCTATTGCTTTGCTTTTAGAAAAATTCTCTTATAATAAATAGACTTACTTTCTGGTATCATTTGTTTGAGTTGCTTTGTTTCCCCTCCCCTCGATTCCTTTTCCCTTTCTTCCCCCTTTCTCTTCCCTTCTTTGGGAACACACTGAGTCTCATTTATTTATCTGTTGTGTACCGAGTTTCTTTCACATGTGTGGTGCTGAAGGATGGTGTCACAAAGCAGTCTGGAGATGTTAGGTGATGTTAAACATTGTAGGGGTGGAGGGATTGAATTTGCACTAACACCTGTGCTAGAATTACCAGCTCCATCCCTGAATCATATCAACCAACCCAATAGGAGAAACTTTTTTTTATAAGAATCATCCTTAGCAATGCTCAGCTTGGTAATATGGGCCTGATGGTTTAATGCACGGGCCTGATGCTGTTGTACTCAGGATCCAGCAATACTGGGACAACCAGTGCTACTGTGGTGGTACTCTGGGGCTAATAAGGCTCTGTTCTATTACTGTAGGGGGTATCTAGTGATGGGTAGTGAGATCAGGGGATATTTATATTTCAGGTATATGCTGGAATATCTTATCTTATATACCAGGTATATATTCTCTAGTACATGAGCTTTATCTTTGCCCTATCTTAACAATTTTTGTTTGGTAAGCTCATCCAGCTGTGCTCAGGGTTTACTCCTGGCCTTGTGCCCAGGTATCATTCTGTTGGTGTTCATGGAACCTTCTGTGTTGCTAGGGATAGAAATTGTGTTCACCATATGCAGGGCCAGAGAGATAGCACGGAGGTAGGGCGTTTGCCTTGCATGCAGGATGATGGTTCCAATCCCGGCATCCTATATGGATCCCTGAGCATAAAGCCAGGAGTAACCCCTGAGCGCTGCTGGGTGTGGCCCAAAAAACAAAAAGAAAGAAAGAAAGAAAGAAAGAAAGAGAGAAAGAAAGAAAGAAAGAAAGAGGAAGGAAGGAAGGAAGGAAAAGAAAAGGAAAGAAAAGAAATCGTGTTCATCAGATGCAAAGCAAGTGCCTCAACTCCTGTACTATGTATCTGCCCTTCATGCTTCATTTATGTGTTGTACTTAAATAAGTCAGTTATATGAAATATTTATAGTTTTATGTTATCAATATTTTTAAAGAGAAATAGTGTGAGAGAAGGTGAGAATTTGAGGGAATATCTAAGGAAAAATCTAATAGTACAAGATGGACAAATAATCTATTTGAGCAAAAAAATCCAGAATAGTCATAGGGTGCTAAATATTGTCAAATAAAGGTTAATGTTCTATCAGGGTCAGGTTTGTGAAAAACCAGGTTTACATATGACATTCAGCCAAACATGACAGCGAAAAAGATAAGCTAGAGGATCAGAGGCAGATATGGCTTGAAACCATTTCAAATTCTCGTTTTAGTTTGTTTTCCTGCCTATTCTACTATCAAATGATATCAGAATTAAAAATAAATCTGTTCTATAAAACCTTCCAAAGGAAGATTAATTTACTGCATCCAGTATTTAGCCAAGGTGATTTTTATCCTTGTATATATTCTCATTCTTGAAACTCTGGTTTAAATTTCTTTGCCCCCCCCTTATGTTTAGCTCTTGCCTCAGTATAATAGGGAAAGAATTTATAATTCATTACCTTGTATATACAAGATGTCAAAAGAACCTCCAGATACTTTGTATGAAATTCCAATTCCCATATTTATGTAGGATTTTTTTTGTCCTAAGCAATCATATTGTACTCCTTGCTGGAATGTTCTTTCACTTAGAAGATTTAAACACCACTCCATAAAAATATTAAATATGTCCGAGAAAGAAAAGTTTGCATATTAAATACCTAAACGTCACTTTTCTTTGTCTTCTCTCTAGTATATTCATTCTTTCTTAGCTAGAAGTTCTGGGTGCTCTGGGATATCAGAGTGAACAAAACTAATCCCATTCCCTACCCTCACAAATTTTACATTCTAGCTAGGGGAAACTTAAAAGACACTGATAATAAGTATGAAAGACAAAAATGCAGTAGAGAAAGAGAAATACGGTGTTGAAATATTACACTTTAAGTAGTGGTTAGGATAGAGCTTGTGTAGATGCAGGAACAAAGGGACACACTCACTGCTAGAGATAATGTTGACTAGTACAGCATTTTTGGAAAACACTATGAACTTTCCTCAAAATATATAGAAATTGAGCTTTCAATCGACCTAGAAATACCACTCTTGGAAATGTACCATAGGGGGCCAAAATACAATGCAGAAAAGACATCTGCACTCTGTGTTCAGTGTAACACTATACAATAGCCAGAATTTGGAAACAACCTGTGCACAAAAACAGATAAGTGGCTAAAGAAACTGTACTACGTCTACACACCTGAAAAATTTGCAACTGTTAGGAAAATGCAGTCATGAAATTGGTTTATACATGGATAGACATGGAGACTATGCTGAGTGGAATGAGACAGAACAAGAGGGAAAGACAGAGTGAACACACTAATCTGCAGTATAAAAACCCATGATAAGACATTAATACCCAAAGATAATAGAAATGATGTGTGGGGTACACTAAGGACAGATGGCAATAATAGTTGAACATGACCATGATGGGCAAAAACTAGAAATTGAAAGCAAGTAAAATGATATGTATAACACCCCTCCAGGATTCCAAACCACAATGCCTAAAATGTAAAAGGGAAAGAGAGAAGGAAAGTGTCAGCTATAGGAGCAGACTGGGGATGAGGGTGGGATGAGGGAAGGGTAACTGGGGAAATTGGTGATGGGAAATGAACACTGGTGAGGGGATGGATATTGGGATATTGTATGGTCAAAACTCAGCTAGAAACAACTTTTTAACTCTGTAACTTTTGTGATATAATTTAAAATAAAGACATGGTTTATAAAAGCACACAAATAGTGGTTAGAAGTGGTTTGAGAACAAATAATAGTTAAAGAAGGAAATTCAAAAGACAGTAATAAAACTTTTAACATTTCAAGAAATTGTTTCTTAGGATCCCAAGAACTAAAAAAATTAGGGTAGTAGGTAAGAAGCTTTTAGAAAATAAATAACAAATAAAAATGAAACAAGTGCTGAGCTCAGAATTGGTGTTGTATTTGGAGCTTGATCTACGGCACGCGATGTACTGGGTCTGAATCAAGGTAAGTATTCACAGGTATAAGAAAGTTATGTACGTTTTGACTTGTAGCTTGGAAGAAACAGGTCATCTGGAGCCCTCAAATTTTATTCCATAGTGATTGTTTTTATTTGGACTACATGTGGTGATACTCAAGAGTTACTCCTGGTTCTGCATTCAGGAATTACTCCTGGTGCTGCTCATGGGACCAAGTGGGATGCTGGGGGTTGAACCATAGTGGGCCACACATGGACGCACTTGCTGTACAGTCACTCTGGTCTCTCCACTAGATATTTGAATTAAGACCTCAACAAATGGAACATCAGCCACAGTCATGGAGGTATGTGAGGTACACACTGGGCAGAAAAAAATCCAGTACACAGGCAGAACAACAGGAGGGGGTTATTATCTTGTAGGCAAGATAATGTATGAAGCAGAATGAATGAAAAGGAAGAAATTTTAGCAGGGATTAAGACAAAAACATAAGTCAGATAAAGCACAATCACATTTTAAAACAGGCACTACCTGGATATTTCAAAGGGACCACAGGTAAAATTGATCTGGGCAGAAACTGGTAGAACAGGGAGGGGTACACAGGAAAAAGATCAGAAGGGGGCCATGGATAAAAGGACAAGAAATACTGATTAGAACCCTGAACACTGCAAAAAGAACTTTGGTTTTTTATTCTGGGATGGAAACTGTGGGTAGGTTTTAAGCCAAGGACTGATTAGATCTCATTAGTTCAGTTCTTTTTTTTTAATTTTATAAAATCTTTATTTAAGCACCATAATTACAAGCATGATTGTAGTTCAGTTATAGTCATAAACAGAAGAACCACTCTTCACCAGTGCAACCACACTTTGTTTAGGATATAATGAAACCCAGTGAAATGTGGCAGTAGGAGACATGTTGAAGACTATTGGACTGATGTAGCCATATGATTAGCATGTCTTAGCTGAATTGAGACCATATTCTAGATAAAGTTTTAAGATATATTTCTTTAAACATCATAATTACAAACAATTGTAGTTGGGTTTCAGTCCTAAAAGGAATATTCCCTTCACCACTGCAACATTCCCAACACCAGTACCCCCATCTCCTCCCTCCCACATCCCTGCATGTATTTGAGACAGGCTTTCTACTTCTCTCACCCAATGACATTGTTATGATAGTTCTCAGTGTAGTTATTTCTCTAACTTCATTCACCACACTTTGTGGTGAGCTTCATACCTTGAGCTGGTCCTTCTGACTCTAATCTCTGGGAATTATTTCAATGTCATTAATTTTTCTTAAAAATCCACAGATGTGAGACTATTCTGTGTCTATCTCTCTCCCTCTGACTTATTTCACTCAGCATAATAGATTCCATATATGTATAGGAAAATTTCATGACTTCATCTCTTCTAAGGGCTGCATAATATTCCATTATGTATATGTATCACACTCTTTTTTAGCCATTCATCTGTCAAAAGGCATCTTGGCTTTTTTCAGAGTTTGGCTATTGTAAATAATGCTGCAATGAATATAGTTGTGAGGAAGAGATTTCTGTATTGTGTTATTGAGTTCCCAGGGTATGTAACTAGGATGTCTAGGGTATATAGCTGGATCGAATGGGAGCTCACTTTCCAGTTTTTTGAGGAATTTCCATATTGCTTTCCATAAAGACTGGACTAGACAGCATTCCCACCCACAATGAATGAGAGTTCCTTTCTCCCCACATTCCAGCCCTCACTGATTGTTCATGTTCTTTGTGATGTGTGCCAGTCTCTGTGGTGTGAAATGTTACCTCATTGTTGTTTTGATTTGCATCTCCCTGATGATTAGTAATGCGGGACATTTTTTCATGTGCGTTTTGTCCATTTGTATTTCTTCTTTGAGAAATTGTTCATTTCTTCTACCCTTTTTTTGCTGGGGTTAGATGATGTTTTCTTGTTCATTTCTGTCAGTACCTTGTATATCTGAGATATTAACACCTTATTTGATGGGTATTGAGTGGATAGTTTCTCCCATTCTGTGGGTGGCTTTTGTATCCTAGGCATTATTTACTTTGAGGTGCAGAAGCTTCTCAGCTTAATATAGTCCCATTTGTGTATCTCTGCTTCCACTTCTTTGGAGAGTGCTGTTTCTTCCTTGAAGATGCCTTTAATTTCAATTTTCTGGAATGTTTTGCCTATGTGTTGTTCTATATACCTTATGGTTTCAGGTCTGATATCAAAGATTAAACATTTGCATTTGACCTTTGTGCAGGGAGTTAGATGGAGGTTTGAGTTTGTTTCTTTGCAAGTGGTTGACCAGTTGTCCCAACACCACTTATTGAAGAGAATTTATTTGCTTCATTTTGCATATATTGCCCCTTTTAAAAATTGATTTATATCTGGGGGGCATTCTCTGAAAACTCCAGTCTATTTCACTGATCTGAGGGTCTGTCTTTATTCTAATACTATGCTGTTTTAATGATTATAGCTTTGTAATATAGTTTAAAGTTGGGAACAGTGTTGCCTCCCATATTCCTATTCCAAAGAATTGCTCTAAATATTTGCTGGTGTTTATTGTTCCAAATGAATTTCAGGATTGTTTGATCCACTTCTTTGAAGAACGTCATAGTATCTTTTAGAGGGTTTGCATTAATTCTGTACAATGTCTTGGAGAATATTGCCATTTTAATTATGTTAATCCTGCCATTCCATTAGCAGATTATGTGTCTCCATTTCTGTGTTTCCTCTTTTATTTCTTGAAGCAGGGTTTTGTAGTTTTCTTTGTATATGGTTTTTTTCTTTGTATAATTTAAGCTGTCTCAAAGATATTTGAGTTTGTGGGGCACTAATGTTAATGGGATTGTTTTTAAATGTCCTTTGCTTATCATTATTGGCGTATAAGAAGGTCATTATTTTGCATGTTAATTTCGTAGTCTCCCATATTGCTATATGAATATATTGTTTCTAGAAGCTTTTGGTAGAGTATTTAGGATTTTCTAAATATAGTATCATGTCATCTGCAAACAGTGAACTTGATTTTTCCTTTCCTATCTGGATGCTCTTGATATCCTTTTCTTGCCTAATGGCTGTGGCAAGAATTTCCAGCATTATGTTGAATAGGAGTGGTGAGAGAGGGCAGCCTTGTCTTGTACCAGATTTTAGAGGAAAAACTTTTAGTTTATTATCCATTAAGAATAATATTTGCCATTGGCTTGTGGTAGATGGCCCTGAATATTTTGGGAAAAGTTCCTTCCATTTCCATCCTGATGAGAGTTTTTAATCAAGAATGGATTTGGACCTTATCAATTGCTTTCTTTGCATCTATTGATATGATCATAAGGTTTTTATTTTTCTTTTTTAATATGGTGTATTATGTTGATTGATTTACGAACGTTAAACGATCCTTGCATTCCTGGAGTGAATCCTACTTTTCGTGGAGTATGCCCTTCTTGATGAAGCATTGGATCCTAATTCCCAGAATTTTGTTGAGGATCTTTGCATCTGTGTTCATCAGGGATATTGGTCTGTAGTTTCCTTTTTTTTCAGCATCTCTCTCTGGTTTTAGTTTCAAAGTGATGTTACCTTTATAAAAGCTCTTTGGGAGTGTTCCTGATTCTTCAATTTTATGAAAGAACCTGAAAAGTATTGACAGAATTTCCTCTTGAAACGTTTGAAAGAATTCATTAGTGAACCCATTTGGGTCTGGGTTTTTGTGTTTGGAAAGCCTTTTTATTACCATTTTAATTTCCTCAATAGTGATGGGTTTGTTTAGATATTATAGATCATCCTGGTTTAACCATGGAAGATTATGAGTTCAAAAATTTATCCATTTCTTACAGGTTTTCATGCTTTATAGCATAGAGTTTCTCAAAGTTGTCTCTGATTATCCTTTAAATATCTGCAGTATCTGTGATGATCTCCCCTTTTCACTCTTATCTGGTTTACTAGATTTCTCTCCATTTCTTTATGAGTTATGTTAGTATTTTTATCAATCTTGTTTATTTTTCCAAAGAACCAACTTTTGCTTTCTTTGATTTTTTGGATTGTTCTTTGGATTTCTGCTCTAAGCTTTGTTATTTCCTTCTGCCTACCTATTTTGGGTTCCTTTTGTTGATTGTTTTCTAATTTTAAGAGCTGTGTCATTAAGCCTTTTATATAAGCCCCTTCTATTCTGATGTCTGCTTGCAAGACTATAAATTTTCCTCAGTACCGCTTTTGTTGTGTCCCATAAATTCTCACAATTTGTGCCTTCATTGTCATTTGTTTCCAGGAATGTTTTCATTTCCTTTTTCATTTCATCTCTGACACACTGATTATTCAATAGTGATCTGTTTAATTTCCAAATGTTATAGTTTTTCTTCTGTGTTTCTTTGTAGTTCATTTTTAGTTTCAGTGCCTTTTAATTAGTAGTGTGTACAATTTTTATCTTCTTGACTTTATGAAGCTATGTTTTTTTTTGTTTTTTTTGGGGAGGTCACATTATGAGCCAGTATGTGGTCTATCCTGGAGAATTACCCATGTGCATTGGAAAAGAATGTGTATCAAGTTTCCTGGGGATGGAGTGCCCTATATATATCCTCTAGTCCACTTTCTTCTATTTCTTTTTTCAGAACTAATATATTCTTGTTGGGTATATCACCTTGGTTGATGTCAGGACAGTGTTGAGATCTCCCACTATTATTGTTTTGCTATTGATAACTTTTTCAGGTTTGTCAACAATTGTATTATATATTTTGCTGGTACATCAATGGGTTCATATATGTTTAGAAGTGTGATTTGCTCTTGTTATACATATCCTTTGACTAGAACGAAATGACCATCTTTGTCTTTTCTAAAATTTTTGAGTCTAAAGTTTGTTTCACCTGATTATATTATGCCCACTCCAGCTTCTTTAAGAGTGTTGCTTGCGGGGCCGGCATGATGGTGTTAGAGGTAAGGTGTATGCCTTGCCAGTGCTAGCCTAGGACGGACCATGGTTCTATCCCCGGTGTCCCATATGGTCCCCCAAGCCAGGAACAACTTCTGAGCGCATAGCCAGGAGTAACTCCCGAGCGTCACTGGGTCTGGTCAAAAAAACAAAAGAAAAAAGAAAAAGAGTGTTGTTTGCTTCAATGATTTTCCTCCAGCTCTTGATTTTAGTCTATGCTTGTTCTGATTATTCAGATGTGCTTCTTTGTAGGTAGCAAAACATTGGGTTCAGCTTTTTGATTCATTTTGCTGCTCTGTGTCTCTTAACAGGTGCATTTTAATCCATTGATATTGAGAGAGATAATTGTCATGGAATTTAGTGTCATCTTTGTGTAGAAGTTTGGTGAGTCTATTGGTCTCTCTTTCCTTAAAATAGGCCTTCAGCTTTTCTTTTAGGGCTAGTTTTGAGTCTATAAAGTTTCTGAGCTGTAGCTTGTCCTTGAAGGAAGTGTATACTTCCTTCAAACCTGAACGTGAGTCAGGCTGGGTGTAGCATTCTAGGAGAAGCATTCATTTCATTGAGTTTGTCACTATAGTCCACCATTGCTTTCTGGCCTTCAGGGTTTCCTGTGACATGTCTGCTGTAAATCTTAGGGATGTTCCTTTGAATATAATTTCCCTTTTTGATTTTGCTGCTTTCATTATTGTATCCCTATTTGTGGAATCATCATTGTGAATAGGTTGTGTCTTGGGGTGTTTTTCTTAGGGTTTCTTTTAGCTGGTACTCTTTTTTAAAATAAATTTTTATTGTGACCAAAGTGCATTACAAATCTTTCACAGAATTATTTATGGTACATAGTGACAATGATTGAGTGGCATTCCCACCACCAGTGTTGTCCTCCCTCCACCTCTGTTCCCAGCATGTATCCCATATCTCCCTCCTTTACCGCCAGGATACTAGTGTATCTTATCTCCACTTTACAGCTTCTTGTAGGTTGGGTATCTATTCTGTTGTAGTAGGAGATAAAAAGGATAAGAAAAAGGGAAGAAAAATTTGTTAGCAACTACCAAAAAAGAAAGAAGAGAAAAAAGGAAAGAGAGAGAAAGAGGGAAGAAAAAGAAGGAAGAAAAAATGCACCTGTCAAAGAAAAAAATCTCCAAATAATAACCATAAGAGTGAAAAAGAAAGAAAAAAGTGAAAGAAAAAAGATAAGGAAAATAGAGTCAGAAGCTAACAAATCAAAACAAACAGAAAAAGAAGGGGTGCTGGAGTGGCAGGGTTTGGCATTCCCTCCACTTTTCTTGTATAGGCACAGTAAGCATTGGGGAAGAAAGGGAATTCCCATGGCCTAAGGGATTCAGGGTTTCTCCATCCTTGAAACACACCATCATGGAATCAACCACTGGCTCCATATACTCATTACCCCATCCCAAGGACTTTTTTTGTGGTGCCAGGAAACTTTCCTCTCAGTTGTGGGTGAGAAAATCAGGCCACTGTAGCTAGCAATCTTGGTATTTGCTCAGGTCATAGGACAGAGTCTGGGATAGAGTCTTTACAGTTATATAGGTTCTGTTCTATCATTGTTGTTGAGTTCAGTCTTCTGTAACAAGTGTTCCCTGTTTCCGGTGAGTCCCTAGCCGAAGCCTAGGATATTATGGATCCAAAGGTTCTGTTCAATCTCTGTTGTCAAAGTTGGGCCTCTGTAATAAGAAATCTTGTTTTTTTAAATTTTATTTTTTATAAGAGTCCTGGGCTACAACCTAGGGTAGGTCCCATGGTAAGTTCTACCCAGTACCAGCTGTCAAAGTCAGTTTTCTGTAGTTGGTGCTTTTATTTTCACAGTTCTATTTTCATCTGTTCACAGTCTTTGAGTAGTTTTTCCATTGTCCGTTCATTTGCTTTAGATTCTTTTCCAATCTCTTCTGCTATATGGAGTTGTTCTGCATCTCATCTTCACTACTTATGTTCTCAGCTGCTGTTGCTCTGTTGGAGAGGCTTTCCATTGAGTTTTTAATTTCATCTGCTTAGTTTTTAAGTCCTGTCATTTCAGTTTGGAGTTTTCTAATTCCTATCTGTGTTTTCTTCAGCTTGATCAATTCTTTCTTTGAAGTTCTATGTGCCTACTCTGAACTCCTTGTCTGAGAGGTTAACTATGTGGTTGGTACTTTCTGCATCATTAGAGCTGCCATCTTCATTCTCTATGCATACTGTTGTCCTGTGTTGTTTCCTCATTGCCACACTTGAAGTGTGGTTCTTAATATGTATTGCGATTGGGTTCATGTTTTAGAAGATGTGTGCGGCTGCTGGGTGCTTGAAAGCCTTTTTTGCTGGTGTCTTCCTTGATTGTTGCTCACCGGGAATGAGGAAGCAGTCACTGGTGTCGCTTTTTATAGAGTCCCCTTTAGCTCACAAAGAGGCAGGATTCAGTCCTTGTCCTTGTGGGCGGAAACAAGCTTACCTGTGTAGGGCGCTTGAAAGCCTTTTTTTTTTCCTGAGGTCTTCCTTGGTTGTTTAGATTCTAGATATATTCCAAAGAGAAGTGCAAAAGAAGTTGATGATGGAAAGAAAAGACAGAATCAAGGGTGATATCGAGGCAATTGGAGGGATAATAATCCGATGCAATTGGAGTAATACCATAGATATGTAATTGTTTTGGGAGGCCACACATTGTGCTCAGAGCTTACTCCTGGTTCTGTGCTTAGGGATCACTCTTGGCAGAACTTGGTGGAATATATGGGATTCCAGAGGTCAAATCCAGGTAAGCTTTGTGCAAGGCAAGCATGCTATTAGCTGTACTATTGCTCTGGCCCCTAAAGAAGTTTTTTGATTGTGGTGGAGGAAGAGTGGTGAAATGACAAGGTACTGGGTGGAACAGTAGCTCAATTTTGGATGTGGCACATTACAGAAGATTATTAAAACTTCTATATAGAGATGTTGAGGAAGTAGCTGTAGTTCATGGTAGCTGAACTTCAGAACTACAAATCCTGGAATTACGGGTGGATACAAATCCTGGCATCATATTTAAGGAACATATAACTCAATGATCATCTAGCTAGTGTAGACACCTGTATTTTATTCTTAGATCGTTCTCTTTTTCTTTTGTCCTTACAAACTTTTTGAGTCGTAAATACACACCCAGATTTGATTAGGGACCCACCCAGGGACCCCCAGCCTGGAGGAGGAGTGAGTTGGCTTAGTTCCATCCAAGAGGCTTCTCAAACACCTGGCACCTTCTCCTGTGACTCTGTTTCTTGTGCTACATTTCTGTTGCCATTTGTTCCAGGATCGGAATGAGCATGAAGAGGAAGAACTGCTGGGATGGTGGCAACCCCACACCAACAGAGAGCCATTCCTAGCAACTAGTTTACCCATTAAAGAGAGTCAAGAGCATGCCCCAGGAAAAATTCCATATAAATATAAGATTTATCCATATAAGTATTTTACTAGAAGTTTATTCTGGAGAAGAGCAATTTGGCTCAGTATGGAGGAAGGAAAGGATATTGATTGAGGAACAGATTAGATGAGACCTTGAAGATGGTCTAACTGTAGGAGACAGCAAGCTGGAGAGATAGGTGGGAAGGTTTAAATCACTCTCCTTTCACAACTCTCTTTCCTAGTCAATTTAACAATAAGGTTTAAATGCTGCACCCTGGAAACAGCCCCCGCCCAACCCGATCAGGTATTCTCTGCAGGTGACTCATGTCTTGACAGAGTTTCTAAGCCTGCTCACCTGTAGAAGGTTTTTTTTTTGTTGAGTTTTCACAAAAGAAACTCCCAGTACAAGTAGAAGGGCATTTGGGGCAAAGAAACAGAAGCATGATGTAATTGTAACTAAGGACTTGCTGGAACCCAAAGGGTATGCTGGAGCTGAGATGACCCTTCAGAATGTTCCCAAATTGAGGAAAAGTTCCTTTTTCGAATTCTATACCATCAGCCCATTCTTGGCCAGCTCATTGCTCTAGAAGAGGTGACAATACCACTGTCAGTAATTGAAAGCCATGTGCAATGAGGGAAACTGGTGGGAGGTTCACCAGCTTATAGTCTTAGAATTTGGGATGTGGGTATACTGGCTCTACAGATAAGAGGGCCTGCAATACATTACGAGAGTAGCTGTTATCAGCTTTGTGAAACTGAGAATGTGCCAATATGCCCCTTGTTACATATTTCTTTATCACACATCAGGTAGTGCTTAGGGTTTATTCCTGGCTCTGAACTCAGGGTTCACTCTGGTGGAGCTCGGGGTTGCATGTGATAAAACCCATGTTATATTGAAATGAAAACAAAAGAACAGCTTCATTAGCCACTCTTGGAAAAAACCTCTTTCACTCCCTCTTCTTTGTCTTATAAGGGCGACCACAAGCAGTCCTCATTGGCCTGGGGGACCAACAGGTCTATACCTGGTGGTATTAGGTACTGGGGATGTAGTACTGGAGATGTACACATGCAAAGAATATGCTTTTTCTTTATCTTCAATTCCTTAGGAAACCTATTTGCTTGCTTTTATCAGATGGCCAGTATGTTTTGCCTAGGCTGGTGTCACTAAATGACTTCAGAAGGGACTAGAGTCCTCCTACTGAATAGAAGAAGCGGCCAGCACTAATGCCATTACAGGCTAAGTTCTGGAGCCTGCCAATTTGGGAGATCCTGAAAGAGACTCAGTCTGTATTGTGGTCATGAATAGAACTGTGTCTTCACCTTTTCCCTTGAAAGCATTAGAAATGTATTGAAGTGACACTAGTGACAGTGTATTAAAAGTTAGAATTATCCTGGTTCAAATTCCACTAATACATCTACTGAAAATCACTATGGATGGGAACAAGATATATGGTACAAGAGATTAGGTACTTGTCTTTCATGTAGATGCATCCCTGGTCTAATCTCTGGCAGCACCTCTGCTTCCAAGAGCACCATAGATGTGGCCACAAAACAAACAAAGATCAAAATAACTTAGTTGTCATGAAAAGCAGTTAATTGCAGCCCAATTACAGGGAGGTTCCCCAAGTCACTTATTCTAAGTAAGACAGTTTGGAAGGGGTGAAAGGGGCTAGTAACATCAAGAAGGCATAAAGTGGGGCCAGAGAGTTAGCACAGCAATAGGGTGTTTGCTTTAGATGCAGAAGGACAGTGGTTCAAATCCCGGCATCCCATATGGATGGTCCCCCGAGTCTTCGGGGGGGGGGCAATTTCTGAGTGTAGAGCCAGGAATAGCCCCTGATTGCTGCCAGGTGTGACACTCCAAAAAAACAAAAATCAAGAAGGCACAGAGTATGAATGAATGAGGCTGGCAAATTAGGACTGACAGGAGTCCTGCTATTAAATTTGCAGCCACCAGTTGGCAAGGGAATCAGTCAAAGTGAACAATACAGTTTGCAAAGATCAAACCTACCTGAGAGTTTACAAAAATTGTCACTTGGGGTATCCCTATAATTATATTCATTATAAAGGTGGATTAATTTTTTATTCTCCTGTGTCATAAGGATGACCCATGTTAGTCACAAAACTGACACATAAAAGTTGCTGACATTGTGAATAGTGGTGTGATGAATATAGGGGTGCAGATTTCTTTCTGAATTGTTTTGGGAGTGGAATTGTTGGGTCACAGGAAAGCTCAATTCCTAGTTAATGTTTGAGGAAAATCTATTTTGTTTATAAAAAAGGCTGGACCAGCTGGCTTTCCAGGAACCAGCAGTGAATGATGATCCCTTTTCTCCTGCATCTATTGCAACACCAATTGTTATTCTTTTAGATGATTTTATAGGAAGCTTTCCACAGTGTGTGTGGGGAGGAGTCTAGAACAGGGAAGGGACAGCCATGACAATGATGGGGAAATGGTCAATTTGGATGAAAGGAAGTAATAATATTGTAAACCATTAAAGGAAAACAGGAAAAGGGAAAAGTCCTTGCCTCAGAGGCAGGCCCCTGGGTGGAAGGGAAATTAGCGATGTTGGTGGAGGGAAGGGGACATAGCAGAGGGATGGTGGAATATTGTACACCTGAAGCTCAATGACCACTAACTTTGTAACTTGGTGATTAATGGTGAGTCTATAAAAAGAAGAAAATTATCAAAATTCCTAGGTGGGCAGGGTGGGGGAGTTTTATTTTATTATTTTTTTTTAGTGCAGAAAATTGTTGAACCAGACATCTCAACTCTCCCAATAGTGCATTCATTCCCAAATGTTCCCATAGCATGGCACACAATGAAGTTGATTATGAGTGGTGGGGCATTCCTGGTGAAGTGCAGGAGGTTGAAGATCAGAGGTCCCATATGGCTGAGGGCCCCCTTCTGGAGCACAGGGATGCTGGTTCTGGTAGGAGCCACCAAACACTGAGCAGCTCTGTTTTACCAGCATGCCAGGGATGAGGAAAATCAAGCATAGAGATGGCGATATCAACCTTCCCTGGGGGCTTTTCTCCTTTTCTGTGGAGTTTAGGAACAATCTGTTTCAAGCGCTTAATATGTTCGTGGCAATTTGGTTATCAGGCAATTGGTGAGATTAGACTTCAGTTCCAGTTGAAAATGTGTAGTTTTACAAAAATGATTTCAAAATGAACAGCTTCAGAAAATTGGATTCTGCTCATACAGAATATGGGATCAGAATATTGCTGAGAACATGCAGTTCATACTTAAGTAGTTCTGGTCCCTGTTGTGCTGGCTGTGGGTAATTTGGAGTTCTAATGGTGGGGTGGGAAAGGGAATCACTGGGTTTTTTATAGGTTTTGTTTCTAGGATGACTGCCTTCGGTCTGCAGTTACTGCAATCTCTATGCCTAGAAGAAGTGCAAACTCACTGTATTTGGAGACATCACAGGGGTAGGAAGTAGAGGAGATTCCAGAGATAGAAACAACTTTGTGCTTCAAGAGCTGGAGGCCTTTTTCCTTCAGCCTTGTCCTTGTGTCTAGTGGCCCAGGCTACATTTCACATCTTATGCACCATCAGAGTTCAGCGAGGACCCCCTCATCCAAGACTCTGAAAGTTATGGGGAAGCTAGGATCTGGCTTAAAGGCTATGTAGGGCTGGGTCTGCCAGAACCAGAAGAGGAGGGAGTTGCATAAGCATAGACCTAAATCCCCAGCCTTCTCGGAGCCTAAGGCCTGAAGCATCTTCAGGCTCTGCTGCAGGCTTCTACTACAGCCTCCTGTGTGAATGCGTGACTCCAGCATCCAGCCAGCAGCAGTGTTCATTCTGGGAGATGCTCTCCTTCAGGTCAGCCACTAGGTGGTTTTTCTAGGAAGAGCCATTCTCACTAATGTGAGGAGATTTTGAATTGTAGGTTTGACTCCCCCGTTTACTGATGGTTATTGGTGTTGGAAACCTGTTCATGAATTTGCTGGTCATTTGAATATCTTCTTTGGGAAAATGTCTTAGATGCCCTTAGCTTTGCTCCAGAGGCCCACGGCCATGCCTGGCATTCATGGTCA
>PVKC010003795.1:0-21072 GCA_004027635.1 Crocidura indochinensis
TTCTATCAAGTGAACTTTACATATTAATGAGGAAAGTAAAAAAACACCTTGGATTTTGAAGTTTACCTCTTGCTTAATATACATACAACTTGCAGATTTAAATGCACAGCATTTGGGAAGAATATAGTAATTTCCCCACAAAATATCTATATATTTTTGGGTACCTACTAAGTGCTGAATGCTTTCAGATATGTCCCTCATATTTACTCCTAACAAAACATCAACTATCTATTGGCGTGTGTGACTAATGTATGAGTCTTTAACCTGGAAATAAAGTACTGATGAAAGTAGTCAAAAGAAGCATCTATGTCACCACTCAAGTGAACCAAGTGCTCTTCTTTGGGGATTGAGGTAATTGTATTTGCACTTTAAATATAATAAGCCAGATGCTTGAGGTGCATAGATCAGAGGCCTGGAGAACATACTGGAGCTCTGTGTTCAGTCTCTAACTCAACTTGATTCCCATAAGCACCATTAGAAATAATGCCCAAGCCCTTCTCTCCTAAGCAGAAGTACCACCTGGGTACTTACAGATGTGCCACCATCCAAAAATTTAAACAATATTTAAATATGAAAACAGTTAATCAAGTTATTCTATCATGCTGAAAACCAAATGTTTTATGAGGAACATACCATGTTTAACTTTGTTCATCCCCAAATAAAAGAGAAATAAGGTCCTGAACACATAGTTGTCCCACAGTAATACGCACACAAATCACTGGCGAGCTCACACAAATTTAAATTGTGACTTCACTGTAAAGTGCAACTGAGATACTGAATTTCAAACAAGATTTTAGGACATGCCTATGCTATTGGTCTGAAGACTGTGATGGGAGGCTCTAAAGGAAACAAATCAATCACCTGTCCTGAAATAAACACCGAATAAATATACTTCACAATCACTATTCATGAGGAAACTAATTACTTTCAGAGTTTTCTACAGCAATTCCCCAGTGACATTATTTTTAAAGAAGTCGAATTCGATCTTGGAAAAAAAATAAAACGAAAGAAAAAGTCATGCCTTCATACTAAAGGGGAACATTAGCCGCCTGCTGCTCATCTGCTCACCTTGTTTTTATTGCTCGGTTATGTAGATATTTTGAGGATTATGAACCAGCTTGCCCTTTTATTCTCTTCACCCACTCATCTGCTGTTCATAGAACAACTTCAACCTCAAACTATCAAAAAGGCATTTCTCACATTCAGTTCTGAAAATGCCCATCTTGCTATCCCATGGAAATCACAAATGATCTAAGTTTTGCATCTATAATTAAGGGAGGATAATTGCTTACTAAACACAGTGTTCTACAGCCTACAGAAGCCTTTCAGAAGTACTGAACCATGCCATTAAATGAAAGTTGGTAATAGATAAGACGACCTTGATGACTAATATCTGTGTTCTTCTATGTTCTCTTATTTAATGTACCCTAAGCACAATGCAGAAAATGTTGAACTCTTATACACTTGATAATTTTATTTTTCAATGCATCTTTTTGTACTTTTCCAAATGGTTAAACTATAAGTTGTAAATGGTAAAACTAAAACTATAAATGATGAAACTAAATAATTTCTTTATAGAATGAAAATATCTTATTGAGAATTATGGTCATAAAATGGAACTAATTGAGTATGACATTTTTGGGGAGTAATTTGCCACATTAAAGACTTCTTAACCAGCAAAAGTATAGAAGACTTGTGACTTGGTGCACCTCCTCTTTTAGTAGGGGGTGTAAGTTAGCACATAATTTAGCTCTGAGTGAAAGAAGGTAATGAGTTTTGTGGTAGTTAGAATTGGGAGAAGGGGGTAAATGTGGCAATGGAAAAAATTGTTATTAAACCACTACACTGGGACCAGAAAACCCTTATTAAATTGTTGATACCAGATAATCAATAAAGACACAGAGACTATAATCTAGACAACAGTAACAATATTTATTTTCTCTTCTCCACAATAAAGTAAAAAGGGACTTTATACCAAGTTAATCCTAATAAGATGACCTTTTAAGATTTCCTTTGAGTGGTATTTTTAAAAATTATCAAAGTTTTAAAGACCCTGTTATCTGAAGACTTTTGTTCATCTTTCTTTGGGAAGCCCACTAGCATAGTTAAAAAGAGAAAATATTTCATTTCATCCCATGGTGTTGTTTCCTAGCATAGAGCCCTGCAGTAATAACTGTTTAACTATTTTTTTGCCAGAAAATGTGTGCTGAAGCACAGCCAATCCATGTTCTTCAAATTATGAAATGCACCATTTCAAAATAAAAGCAGAAACTTAGTTGTTATTACCTTCTCTTTTCACTCGACAGAACTTTTAATCAGTAGCTCTCTCTAAAACAGATATCATCTGAGTAAATGAGCATGTTGAGAGCTATTGCATTGTTAATTTTGTCCTGAATTTGTGGATAAAGAATTGATAAACACTCAATTGAATTTTAACATGCAACTATATGCAGAAAAAAACACCAGAGCTCATCTTTTAAATCCCCTGTACCCAAATACAAAAACTTAAAGTTCATGAAATAAAAAGCTAATACAGTACTTTGGTTCCATAGCTCTGTCCCCTCACAGCACTCATTTTGTGTAAAGTAGTGTTTGCCATTAAGTAATGTAATTAAGAATCATTCAGCAGTGAAGGAAATAACACATAAAATGTGCTGTTAGGGTACTAAGCAAATTATGAAGGAATATGTTGAAAGATAAAATAGCCATGTCTATTTTACTCCATTTCATGTGAGGCAGCATAATTATTCTACAAAACTTTTTTTTCTTTCTCAAAATATTAGTTTTTGTCCCTTTCAAAATGTTACATGAGCATTTGAACTGTTTTCTGCAAACATATCCTAAATTCTGAAATAGCCCTAATTTGTTGACAAGTTATAAGTGTTTAGAAACTTACATCTGAATCATGGAGGTTTGTTATTAAAATAATAAAACCTCCTTATTGTATTAATTGTAATATCTTAATAAACTCAGATTGAATCCTTTAATTAATTTTTAATTTATTACAGTCCTGGTTATGTGTTTACAATGGTATTATATTATGATATTGGCAATTGTGATAAAGTCAAAATCTATATGAATCTAGGAAAAACAAGAAACCACAGAATTTGGGCGAGATAGTCAATGTTTTCTGATCAGTAGAGAAATATATAGAGCCAAGGACACAGATCAGTTTGGAGCTTGTGCCTTGCATTCATAGCAACCCAAATTTTAGCATTTAAAGACACTGAGTATAGAGCTATGGAGGCCCCAAGTCCCAGCAAAAGATACTTGTCTCTCACCAAGACTTAAAAGTAGCTCATGATTTGTCTAAGATGTAGCTCCCAGTTTCACTGAGCACTGGTAAGGTGTTCTTTTTTTTTTTTTTTTTTTTTTTTGGTTTTTGGATCACACCCGGCAGTGCTCAGGGGTTACTCCTAGCTCCATGCTCAGAAATTGCTCCTGGCAGGCATGGGGGACCATATGGGGCACCGGGGTGCAAACCAATGACCTTTTTTTTTTTTTTGGCTAGGTGTTCAAACTAAACCAACACAAACCAAAATCCAAAGCTACATATTCAGCTTAATTTTTTTTCATTTGCTTTTTATCATATGATGATTTGGGAAGGTAGTTGGAGCTGGAATATCTATCAGCCATTATCCAGTGATTCAGAAAGATAGACTCATACAGACAATAAAAAGGTCAGATGATATAAATTTCTGTCTTCCAATGGCCAGATAACTAAACTACAAATAAATAATATTGTAACTACTTGCAAAGTTAAAGACATTTGTGACTCAATATTTATATTTTCTCCAGAAAGAAGAAATTTCTAGTTGTGAATTGTTTTCTATGTCACAGACATTTCAGTGATATAGGTTAAAATTCTGACTGAGTGGGAAGGCCCTATCTTTAAGAGATCCTTTGTCATTGTCAAGAGTTGAATTATAGACCTCTGTACTCTCGATTTTTATAATTCTTACAAGGCATCTTCTGCATCCCTACAAAGTTAATAACTAGAGGTCTATTCTTCATTCCATTTCTTCATGTATTTAAACCATGAAAAAAAAACACTCCTCTTGTTATTAGAGAAAAAATTAATCTATGCCTATGGTTTCTCCAATAAATCACTAATAAAAATTTGCATCATTTATTGAAATAAAAATTTCAACAATATAATCAAAATGCCGATGACTTAAACAATTGACACAATATATTCCAATAGAGAATCATGTCTATTTCATTTGAAAGTCAATGAAATTTCAACTACAATAAGCCTATAAAACTAGAAATCGACCTCATCTCATTTTATTTTCAGTTACAGAATTCTGCTGCTTCATTACTTCCTAAGCGAACAATTTTCTGGATTTTACTTCCCAACACTCTCTCCTGATACACATATACTCTTTCCCACTTATATGTATGTGTTTCTCGCTAAACCCAATTAAAATGTGATGAACATTGGATAGAAACTTCAACTAACGCGATTTGTGTCAAGAGATATTTAATGTCACAGAGAAAGTGAAGTACAAGTGTTTTTTGTACTGATTTATTTACCTAGTGTTAACTATTCATCACTATATGAAAATGAATGAGAATGTTTCATAGACTAAACCATAACATTTGCATAATTTTAAGATAATACAAAAGAATTCAGAGATATTGTGAATGGGAGACATTTACCAGTCTTTGCCTAGAATAAAACATTGGAAAAGTTTAATAACTTCTACACTTACTGTGCTATACACTGACCTTTCATTTAATTTTTATTTATTTATTTATTTGGCTTTTGGGCCCCACACATTGATGGCATATTTCTAGCTATGCCCTCAAAAATAACTCCTGGCTCAGGGGACAGATAGGATGCTAGGAATGGATTCCAGGTCTGTCCTGGGTCAGCCACGTATAAGGCACAGGCCCTACCACTGTGCTATCTCTATGGGCCCTGACCTTTTAGTTGAAATGTACACTAAAGTTTACATGCCTATATTACAAGCTCAAAAAATTTAGAATAAGAATGGATTTGTAAGATTATTAAAATTATCTTCCTTCAGGTGCAGGTAAAGAAATGAATATCTGGGGCCGGGCGGTGGCGCTGGAGGTAAGGTGCCTGTGCTAACCTAGGACGGACCGCGGTTCGATCCCCCGGTTCCCCATATGGTCCCCCGTGCCTGCCAGGAGCGACTTCTGAGCAAATAGCCAGGAGTAACCCCTGAGCGTCACAGGGTGTGGCCCAAAAACCAAAAATAAATAAATAAATAGAAAAATAAATAAATGAATGAATGAATGAATGAATGAATATCTTAAAAACTTGAAATAGCATTTATTGAGAGTATTTCTGGTTACAAGATTGCTTATAAATAGAATTCAGGTTGTCAGAGAGTTTATAAACTATGAAAAAGGGTTAGTTCCTGAAGGTCAAATAAGCTGTTATAAACTATTAGAAAGTGTTTGGTAACCCAAGCAGTAGAGATAACCTCAATGGAAAAGTCCAATGTATTACCTTTCTAAAAGACTGATAAATAACAGGAGTCACTTTCCCTCCTAAGGTGCAATATGCTCACTGTCTTCCTAGGAGCTAACCTTTATTCTATTTTTTCCTGGTGCATCTTTATTGGGTAAGGGACAGTGACAAGTGTCAAGTGATCTAAAATGCAGCTGTTTGCTCCCCATAGCCAACATCTCCATATTGCTTGTTACTGTTTGCTTTAGCATTTCTTTTGTGAATATTGCCATTAGCTATTAGAATTTAATTATAAAGAAATCACCTTCTAAATTTCCCTAGAATATGGGATGAGTGAATGTAGTAAATACTCATCTCTCCGGTATTGAGTTTCCTAGTATCATTGCTTCATTGTATGATACAAAACCTCATCAGACTACACTATTTCAGTCTTTAAGGTCTCAGTCCTAAAAGAACCATTTTCCACTCTTTTGACTTTGTCTTGAAGCTGTTTGATATTCAATGATGACATGGTAAAATGATGAAAGTTGCATGACTTATAAAGTTCAGGGCATTCTTACTTCTTGAAATTTGGTTCATCAATCAGGTTTGTTCATCTATTCACTGAGTTGACATAAATCCACTTTTAGAGGGAATAGTGGGAAATATATGAGATATTTTCATATTGAGCAGAAATTTGTCAGTCTTGCTAGAACATGAGATATATCGTGGTTGAAGAAGTTTTATGTAATTTAGATAATTCTGCCATATTTTAGAATGTCTTTAATATTTCTCTCATCTAAAATTCTTTAATGAGTGAAGGGGAATAAGGGGGAAATAAGAGGCCAAAGAAATATCTCAAGCAAGCAGCACATGTTTTGCACCCACTACACTTTACATTTGATACTTAGCACTGTGGTTCCATGAGCATTGCTAAATAGATCTCCGGTAGCCTTTAGCACTTTGGGGCTTAAGCAGCACCATATTGCCAGATCCAAGTACTGAAGTCATACCTGAGCCAAGTTTCATTAGGAATGGATCAATGATCTCCTAAAAACTACATAGTAACTCCTTGAAATAAAAATAATAACAAAAGTTAAATTTAGACTGGGAAACCAAATTACCAGATTTCTTGGTTGATTTTCAAAATATGATCTTGGTGACAGGAAAATGGAAGCATATGGCATCGTCAGAGAATAATGGAGGAGTTGAGGTTTTTTACATTAATAGGGATAATAAATAGTATTTTAATTCAACAACTATTTTAGACTATTGTGTGAGATTTTTGTGTTAGTTATATGATAATATGATTCTTGTATGACACTTCCTTTTAATGTTGAGAGAAAAGAAGAAAAGGAAAACCTAATACATTCTGAAAATAAACAGAATAGTGTATAACCTAGGATAATTTATTCTAAGTAGGATGATGAACAATAGACTCTCTGAAAAATTGATATTTTAGTTAATGAGAAGACTGGAAATCTTAACAAAGCAAATGAAAAAAATCACACTCAGAAAGATAAGAAGTGGCTTTGTTCAAATAACTCAGAGAGGAACAATGTGATTGGAACTAAAATGATTTCAGAGATAAACAAGGTCATGAATCATTCAAGGCTCTAGAGGGCATGGCAAAAACTTAGATTTCATTCAAAATGAAATCGACTACAATGAAAAAGATTGTTTTAAAGAGAACACCATCTTTAGGTTAGCCTAATAGACCCTTTTGCTTCTGTGTAAATAACAATAGTGGAAAATAAACAGATTATGATATGATTTATCATATCATACAATAATCTGAAGTTGGCTCATAAAATACGAATACAATTTAAGTGGGTGTGAACTTAAACTTTAAAGATAAAATGCTGAGAAATTGACATCGTATGCTTAGTAAAAACAGCAGATTGTTGGCTTTAGCAATGGGATATATTTATTGAGAAGGAAAAGAAGGAGTAGAACAGATTTAAGACTATTTTTGGGTCTTATTACCCACCCTTGAAATGTTTAGAGGTTATCTATAGTATGAGAGAAGATCATTAGTTGTGTGGTGGATATTGATAGCTTCTAATCACTGAGTTGGTATAATTTCATCCATATCCACACCCGCAAGAGCTCTTTCAGTTCTGGTTAGATTACACGGAGCAGAAATACTAACCAAGTTATCCTCAGGATATTTGCTACTTCTAAGCACTATTTTAAAAGTCCTATCAGCTATGCTAAAATGAACATAACAACAGCGTCAGGAATATATCCAGAAGAAGTGAATTTTTTTACAGTGTGATGATTCCGTAGCACAGATTTGATCAACATTAGCATAATTTACACATTCTAGCAAGTGTCTTCTCTTCAGAGAAATCCCTTAAGAGGGTATAAATTTTCTTCCAGAAATGCTAGCTTTGGGGGCTGGAACAATAGCACAGCTGGTAGTGCTCTTATCTTGCAGAAGATTCAATCCCCAAAACTCCAAATGGCCCACTGAGTCCACCAGGAATGATCCCTGAGCACTGAGCCAGGAGAATGCCCTGAACATAAGGCCCTAAAACATAAGACAAACAAAAAAGAAACCCTAAATTTGTTGATTATTTCTGGGGTTGTTCTTACAGTTGCCTTCAGAGTTCACGTGATATTTTTATATAGTGATCAGTTTTCCTTTATAAAGAAAAATTTTCAGAATCTACTAACTTCAATAAACAAATAATGTATAAATTAAACTCAAAATTATAGATTTATAAAGGAACTGTAAGTCTTACAAACATGTGTCCCATATGAGTCACATCTGGCTGTAGAGATGACTTTAGAAATGTAAAGAATTTGAAATCAGTGTTAAATTCCCATAAAGACTTGATTTCTACATAATAATTGAGATTTTTTGAACCATTAATTAAAATCACATTCAATTTAGGAAGATTAGCTCTTGGATCATTAGCACTTGAAGAATCTATAAGATCTTTGTGTATATTCCACATTGTTTGTACTTATAACCAATATCAACCACTGCCTATTGCAAAAATTAAAATATTTGTGCAAAATATAAAAAGAAAAAGAAACACTTTGCCTAATATACACAATATCTTGTCCACTGTAATATACATTTTAACCTTGAGCGATTGTGAAAAGAATGATCTGAATTGCTCTCATTCTGAATGTTTGAACTTGTATAGTTAGTTGGTTATTCAGTAAAAATAGATAAGCACATTTTATTTTATAAATTTCATCTTAATTTAGAGGACATGAACTGTGTTGAAATTTGTTTCTGAAACAATTCCAAACTTATGAGGATAAAGATAGTTCAGGGGTTATTGTATGTAATGATTATAAACTGAGTTTTTCCGGCACAAAATTTGTGCTGGAAAACCCAAACTCAGTTTATATTTGGATCATACAGATGATTTGTTTACGTGGACACACACCAAATCAAATGCACATAGCCCACAAGTCGTGGCTGAGCTGAAGAGGTAGGGGGCTGAACTGAATTGTATTTAACCCATAATATTCAAGGGCACATTTAAATAAGTGAAAAATCCATTTAAGGCAGTAAAGTCATGTAAATAAATATTTATAAATCCTGAATTTTTATAATCAGAGATTTTGGAGTATGAGGATTCAGGATTTGTAGCCATTTATTTATAATACTTTATTGTCTTAAATGGTTTATTCACTTTATTAAAGTTGCCTTTGAATACCATAGGTTAATGTGGTATGTTAATGGTATACAGTATATCAATCATGTATTATAAATGTAATCATGTATTTATTTACTGATTCCTTAATTATTGTAATTGTTTATGGTATATATTTTTATTTTTGAAAATTTCCAGTGGCTGATGCATTTTTCCACCTCAGCTTATACTCGAGTAAGTAAGTTTTCCCAGTTTTTAGTGTAAAATTGGGGGTGGGGGGGTCAGTTTATACTCTAGTATATATGGTAAGAGAATGCTTTTCATGTAAGGCAACCCTGTTTGTTTGGATGCTGGCACTATATAATTGCTCAAAAGTTATGGAAAGCTCCTTAGATCCAGCTCCATAACACTGATGCAATGTCATATCTTCTGCACCAAGCTTTGAATCACTGGGAAGCTGGCCAAGAAACGCTTGGAATTTGTGTCCTTCCAAACACCATTTGGGAGACTCCTTCCTCCAAAAAAAAAGAAAAAAGAATTTTACCTTCACATCTAGCCCCTTTTTCTCTCCACACAAAAATAACACTGATGACTATATTATTTGCTGAGGGGTTGTAACAACCAAAATTAAACATGTTACTGAAAAAATAAGTTGTCTTAAAGTTAATATGATAACTTTGAAGGGAATGCCTTAGATGAAAGACCATCTCAACTGACCTTCTATGCAGTTGATACTGATACCAAGAAATGCAATATTTGCAGAGTATCAAGGTTTACTTTGAACTAGTCTTACTCCATACTCTAACATAAACCTTAAATCAATATTTATGGACAAAGAACTTGCTATAGTTTCATGGACAACAAATGTCTGTTTCTATTTGTGCATATTTTTTTCCTTCAGTCTGTGTTTTTAAAATGCCTTCTTGTCTTGCCTTTTCATTCTTCATTTGACTATACAGGATCTCAATAAAATTCCAGCTTCATTTTATTTTCAATGTATGACACAGAGAAAATAATGAATAAATCATTTTGAATAAAGGAGCATAAATGCAGGAGAGATAGCAAAGCAGTGAGGTGTTTGCCTTGCACGAGGCAATCCAGGAAGGACCTGAGTTCAATCCCCGGTGTACCAAATGGTCCCCAAACCAGGAGCAATTTCTGAGTGCATAGCCAAAAGTAACCCCTGAGCATCACCGGGTGTGGTCCAAAATATCAAAAAAGAAAAAAAAGAAAAGAAAGAAATAAAAAAAGAAAAAAGAAAAGGAGCATATACTTGCTACTGAGGTCAAGGTATGCCCCTTGCATGCAGCTTAGCTTCATCACTGGCACCACATATGTTACTTTGAGAACTAGCAGGATTAGACCTTTACCATAACCTGGTATGGCCCCTAACCTCTCCCTCCAAATATATATGGAAAAAAAGGAAAGGAAAAAAAAGAAAAATATATGGAAAATAGAAAGAAAAAGTAGTTTAATGTACTTAAATAGCTTAATAGCTTACTTAGTATCTTAATTAATGGCTTAATAGCTATTCTAGAATTAAACTGCAAATACTAAAATCCAATATTCCATTTTCTGGCAAACAAAGTAATGTAATAATATATGTTTCCATTGAGCATTAATTTCTGCAACAAGAATGTTTGGATAAAACTAACACCAATTTTAAAGGATTAATAATCCTAAAAGTTAAGCACATATATTGGTGTTGGTATAATAAATACATACCATGTACTGATCTAACGGAAAATAGCTCTATATATATTTAGCTTTAATCATATGCAACGAATGCCATAATTTTTTTTTTTTTGGTTTTTGGGACACACCAGTGATGCTCAGGGGTTACTCCTGGCTATGCACTCAGAAATCGCTCCTGGTTTGTGGGAACATATGGCATATGAGGGGCTCGAACCTTGATCCATACTAGGCTAGCACTTGGAAGGTAAACACCCTACCACTTGCACCACAACTCCAGCCCCAGATAAATTCATTTTATTGTATGATGGAAATGGGACTATTTTCTCAAATAATTCCATGATTTTAATAAGCTCTTCAAACATATCCATTATTTCATATTAAGAAACACTCATTGAAACTAGTCATATTTTCTCAAGTTTCTTAATATAATGTAAAACTGAACACATATTTATTTATTTGTAGGTACTAATAGTATATTTTAATGAAAAATAGAAACTAAAGTATATCTAGTACTGTATATCTTTTAATTGGTGTAAATTAAGATAAAAATTGTATTTAATTTGTACTAGGTTTTCTTATATTTAGCTTTTCTTCTACTTTTAGTTAGAATCATTATTTTACACATGGCATTCTCTAAAATGTCATTTTTACATTTATTAAGATAAATCAACTTAATATATATGAAGAACATGTATCCTGCATAGTGACACTGGTCCTCAGGCATTTAAGGGCATATTCCCTATGGGGGAAAGGGCAAGTAACCAGTTAAATGGAGAGATATTTATCTTCTTTGAAAGCAGGATATCTTGGATGACCTAACAGCTCTTTCAGCTTTTTGTCTGTCACATTTAACAATATGAGTCACACTTGAGCATCCTTCAAACTTTCATGCTAAATTGACTTCTTAACCCTTCCATGTTTAGTCCCCCTCACCCCAATGTTCTTGATTCTCAACCCTTTCCACCTTGTCTGTTTAATTTACAAAACAGCTTTGTACTACAATCCTGTTTGCATGCAATTGACCATGGGGTTAATTATAAAAAAGGAATCGGTTAACTCTAATGATAACATTAATCATTGAGTATTAACCCCATCAGCAACATAAATGTCATGTTCCGAAGGCAAGATCTAAATTCCACACTTGCTATGTGTTTGGCTTAATCTAGAGTTTTACTGTCATTCTACCCCTAGGCTATGACCTGGGAACAGATTACACATGACAGATATAGCAAGATGCTTCTAGCAACTTTATTCAATACCTTAGTCTATAATGAAAAATTTTAAGATGTATTATGCATTTCTGTAATAAAACTACTTTGAAGCAATGTATCCACTTTTGTAACTTGAAACCAGAATCAAATTGAAGAAAATGTAAGGCCAGTGATTCTTCTGTAAAACTGAATTCTATACCTATTTTTTTTTTTTTTTTTTTTTTTTTGGTTTTTGGGCCACACCCGGTGACGCTCAGGGGTTACTCCTGGCTATTCACTCAGAAGTCGCTCCTGGCAAGCACGGGGGACCATATGGAGAACCGGGGGATTGATATTTTTAAATTATATTTTCCACAGTCAGAGAAATAGTACAAGAGTATAAGGACTTGCCTTACATGCAACCAACCCTGATAGGGCCTTGCACTTCCAAGAGTAATCCCTGAGCAGAGAGCCAAAAAGTGATCACTGAGCAATGATAATTGTGACTGGCAAACAACAAATTAAAACTTTCTACTTAAATTGTAGACACACAGACAAAATAATATCTATAAAAGGCTAAAAAGTAAGTCTGTTGATGTAAAAAGTTATATGTTGCTTATTAGTAGTATTAGGCATGTCTTGCACATGTGAATCCATGTGAGAAATTTTTTTTCTGTTGATGTGGACTACATTTGAACTCTTATCTCATTAAACTATAGTGTGATTGTCTTTTTCTAGACTGTCTTTTCAACAAGTAGAATTTCTCATTGACTTCTTAAACTGGGTTATAATGGCAATAACTTTTAATTGTGTTCTATTATAAAAGTTTGTCAATTATTAATGGTATTAACATTTAGCCTTTTAAGCTAGCCATTAGTTAAGAAATAATCATTTTAAGAACATATGCAACCTTCATTGCCTTTTCTAAGTTTGTATTTTATTTGTTCATCATTTTTCTGGTTGATTTTTAGAAGACCCTCGGTTTAGTGTAAATGAACTGCAATCAACAACATTTTTCTCAATTTTAGGCTGGATGATTAGTATAAAAATGTGAACTTCTGATTTTTTTGTTATAATATTAGACTTTAAAATGTTTTGTGAAAAAAAATTCTAGAAGTTCTAAGTCCTTACTTTATCTCCAATGAATAATGAATTTGTTCCCTTGAAAGGAAATAAAATAATAATGAAACTTTTTCTCTAACATCTCCTTTCCTGTTAACTGGTATATATTAATGTTTCATAAGAGCAAACATATTTAATGTGTCTTAAAACATAAATGTAAAATATGTGTACCTCATATATGGGACATGAATATTTGAAACGAAATAGCTATTGGTGCATGAATCTAAGAAATCAGAAAACCAACTGCTGGTGTAATAAATAGTATGTTGTGCATGCAAACTTAGAAAACACAATTTACAAGCATAAAATAGAATTTGTAAGAATGACAACAGAAACTAAACAACTGAAATATAGTCAACATAACATTATTCTTTAAGATTATCCCAGCAGTCAGGAAGTCTTAATTTTATTTTTCTTATTGTTGTTCTATTCTTGGCTTGAAATCTTCTGAAAAAGAACATCAGATTATAAATTTGTGAAACACAAAAGCAAGATTCATATATGCCCTATTCAAGATAATATGTGAGGGAAAGGAAGTGAAAAAAAGATTTTCTTGCAAGTAAAAGTACTCTAGAAGTGCTTTATTCATAAGCTAATATTTAGACAATAGGAATATCCTCTTACAATGAATTTAGAATTAACATTCTCCCTAAGTTCATGTGAAGAATCATTTCTACTACCTCATACAATGAACTTATTTAGAATATTTTCTACATATAGCAATGGAGCTATGTGTTGTATAAAGTAATCTCAATTCAAAAATTCAAAAATTAGGATTGTCAGATTTTCATATGAATGCCATCTAACCTGAAGAAATATTTTTGTTTGTTTGTTTTTGTTTTTGTTGTGACATCACACCCGGTGGCGATCAGCGGTTACTCCTGGCTCTGTGCTCAGAAATCACTCCTGGCAGGCTCTAGGGGCCATACGGGATGCCAGAAATAGAACCATAATCAGTCCTGTGTTTGCTGTGAGCAAGGGATGCTCTACCTCTGTGTGATTGCTCTTAGCCCGAACCTGAAATCTAGTACTTTTTTTTTTTAATGGGCATTGTGAGTTACAGTTTTTCATCACTGTTCCAGGTTACAAGGTTCTTTGGGGGTGGGGCACATCCGGAGGCAGTCAGTGGTTTCTTTAGCTCTGTGCTCAGAAATCACTCCTGGCAGTCTCAGAGGACTATATGGATGCCAGGGTCCAAACCCAGGTCAAACTGTTCAAGGCCTACCACTATGGCCCTACAATTTTTAATACCAATCTCTTCACCAGTGTCCTTTTCTCTCTCCCAATACCATTATTTCTTCTACTAACCCCACCTGCCTATCTTCAAAACAGGCTGCTTCATTTTTATTTGATATTGAGGTTTATAATACTATTCTGATATGATTGCATACACAGAATTAACACCCCATTTTCCTCCTCCAATGTGACCACTTCATCATTATCATATTAATTTTCTCCTTGTCTTTCTTTTTCCAGGAACCCATAACATCTTATATTCTTTGATTCAATTGTCTATGCATAAAACAGAGCCCATTAATGTTCCTTTTCTCTGACTATCTTCCCTCACCATACCTTTCTAAATCCATCAACTTATCATCAAATTGCACAATTTTATCTTTTCTCATGACTGGATAGTGCTTCACTGAGGGTATGTTCTCTAGGACATCTGTGCTTGGGAAGTTGAGTTATTGCCAGATTTGGAATATTGTAAATAGTGTTTCAATGAACACAGGAATATTCTTTTATGTAAATGTGTATTCTGAATTGTGTTTTTGAATAATTGGGGTTTATTCCAAGAAGTAGAATTGATGGTCGTGTATCACTGTATTCTGGTCATCATTTCCTTTAAGGTACAGATGCTTCTTAATTTAATGTAATTTATCTTTGCTCCTACTTGTTTGGCAGATTGTTGAATCCTCATAGATTGCTTTTAGTGTCCATGCCATGGAGACATATCTTTGTTCCTTAGTGTAATTTACAGATTATTGTTTGATTTCAATATTTTTAATTGATTATGACTTGATTGTTGTGCATGGTACTAGAAAAGTGTCTGAGGGCTGGAGTACAGTGGGCAAGGCAAATAGCCTTGCATTGCAAATAGCCAAACCAGCTTCTATTTCTGTATCTCTTATGATCCCACTACTTAGCCAGTAATAATTTCTGAATGCAGAGCCAAGAGTAAAACCTTAGGTCTGCGAAGTATAAATCACCCCCCAAAATAAATAAATAATATGAATGAAAGTAATTTTAGTTCATTTTTTGCCTGTAGCAAACCAGCTTTCTTGTTGAAGAGGTTTTCCTTTCTCCACTTTAAACTTTTTGTCCTTTATTAAATAGCAACTGTTCATATAGCTTAGGATCTGTCTCTGGAGTCTCAATTCTGTTCTGTTAATCTCAAAGCCTGTCCTTATTTCAGTAACACATGTTTCAATTACTACAGATTTATAATATAGTTTGAAGTTGGAAAAGCCAATTTCCCACTTTACTTTTTTCTCTAGGATTGTTTTGGTCATTGGGGGATGAGGATAATTAATTATTTATTTATTTATTTTTGTTTTGGGTTTTGGGGGCGGGGGTGTTGGCCACAGCCAGTGACACTCAGGGGTTAGTCTTGGCTATGCACTTAAAATCACTACTGACTTGGGGGACCATATGGAATGCCAGAGGATCGAACCTAGGTCTATCCTGGATCAGCTGCGTGAAAGGTAAATGCCCTACAGATGTGCTATCACTCTGGCTCCAGGATAATTACTTCTTATAAATTTCATGAGTATATTATCAATTTGTTTAAAAAATGGGTCACATGGATGGGCCGGAGTGATAGCACTGTTGTAGGTGTTTGCCTTACACTGGACTCAACTGAGTAAGAGAGTCCTAAGTTTTCTTGTCTTCAACCTCTCATTCAACCTGGTTATCCTTGAACATTTTTCACTTGTAAATGTTAAAAACTTTGGAGAATGAGGGGTCAACGATTATAGTAATTCTGGGGTATTGTTATAATTTTAACTAAAGTTTTTCAAATAACAATAGGTATTGTTTGAAGTTGTGGTATTTTATTTTCAAGACATGCAAAATTATACAGCATGAACAATAAATTAAGCTTCCATTCAATTAATTAATAGGTAATTAATTAATTAATTGAGTAACTGTAGGATTTCTCAATTTCTCGTTTACAACTTTGTTTGACCAAAGCAGAAGATCTAGTAGGACTATGTAGAGAGTTTTTTCCTCTTGTTCATCGTTTAAAAAAAAGTACACCTACATTTGACAACTGTAAAGAATGAGATTTAATTATATAAAAAAATGAAGGGAAGTCTTTTTTTATAAAATGAGACTGGCTTTATTTCTCAGAAGATAATTATTCCATCAATTTATGAAGAGTTGCCCAAACAACGATGGATAGTTTCACAATAAACACTATATGTTGTACTAGAAGAGAACAGGATAGTTATTCTAAAATAAATAATGCTGTACTTATGTAAATGGCTCTTTGCCATGTTATATAGGATTTTAAATAACCTAGAACTGACTAAGATTATTATAGAATTCAACATATGGCAAGCCTGTCTAAGAAGAAAGTTTTATTTTTGCTTTGTTTGTTTGGGGTTCACATCCAGAAATTCTAAGGGATTATTTTTGACTTTGCACTCAGGAATTAGTCTTGACTGTACTAGAGAGACCCTATGAGATTTTTGAGTTTGAACCCGGTTTAACTGTGTGCAGGGATAGTATCTTTAACAGCTGTACTATCTCTCCAATCCAAGAAAACTTTAAGTATAAAATATCAAATCAACTTCATGAAACTGAAACATTTGCATTTACAGCATCCAGTTATAAGAGACAGAGCTTGATGCTATTTCAGATGGCTACAGGAATTTTTACTAAAATATTTATTCCATAATTATATATTATAAATATTATCAGTAAAATAAAGTAATTTTTATGCATAGAGTATTGTTCCGTAATTTTAATTTAATAAATAAATATACATTATTTATATCCAAATTTCCCAATCATCAAGGATTATGAACCCATCAATGTCTTTACTTATTCACCCAGCAGCGCTCAGGGGTTACTCCTGGATCTATGCTTAGAAATTGCTCCTGGCATGCTCTGGGGATCATATGGGATGCTTTGATTCAAACCACCATCCTTCTCCTGGAAGGCACGGAGGACCATTTGGGATGCCGGAATTCCAACCACGGTCCTTCTGTATGCAAGGAAAATGCCCTATCGCTGTGCTATCTCCCTGGTCTCTATTACCTTATATGATTTTTATTGACCTTAGAAAAGTAAGCCAGTATTTAACTTTGTAAACATCGTTTCTTATGTAAAATGAGGATAATTAATAATAATTACAATAATTAATTTCATAGTATGATCATTGTGTACATTTCAAATTGGTTTGTAGAGTACCTATATCCAGCATTGGAGTAGGAATCAGTAAATAAGCATTAATTACTCATGACACTTCATTGCACACATTGTCATTGTGTTTAGTTATGGGCTATTCTTCCTCTAACATCCATTCTTAAAAATTTGCTCATATTTCTATTTGTTTATATTCCTATATTTCTCTGATTTGATTCAGGAACAAGACAAATATAAATTGCTTGTTTTGATTCTTCAGAAAAGTACTTCTACATGACTAATCACCTAAAGATATTATCAGCATGAATATTTAATTCTGAATAGGATTAGACAAGTGTGAGATTTTTTGATCAGCAAAATTATATTTATGTATAATTGTACATATAACTATATACAAAATAGTATGCACATTATACTTATTTTATATAATACATAAGGCTTTTGTATTTTAAATATATAAAATGATACAACATAATTATACCAAGAGCTAATAACATTTACACATATTTGATATTTTAACTATCTAAATGAAAACATGAAACATATAATTTAAATTTCTAAAATTAATTTCTGAACTGGCTGTTTTTTCCAAAGAGATATAGAGAAAAGAGCTACAAATACTACTATCTGGTAGACAAAGAGAAAATGCAGTAGAAGAATGCTTGCCTTGCATGCAACCACCCCAGGTTCAGTCCTTGGAACCTCCTGAACACATTCACATATGCCCAATAAAAATCTTCCACATTAAGTGAGAATTTACTCAAATTTTAAAGAATTCAAAATATGTGAACATATTTGAGGACAATCTATAGACTTGCAGAAAATAAATTGGAGAAAATATATGACTGATTTCAGAATTAACAATCTGTATTCAAAGCTTAAAATTTAAGTGAAGCCAAAATTAAGTTGGAAAATATTGAAAATATTGGTTGATGCAAATGATTACCAATAAAATAAATATATATTTAAACTTTGGCCATCACTAAAGTAATTATTATATTTTTAGGAATGTCATTGTGAGTAGTAACGCTTTAAATGGGAAATAGAGCATAGAAAAATGAAAGAATCAAAGTATAATGAGCTTTAATGTTTGGGGGAGAGTACATCCAGAGGCACTCAGGAGTCATTTTATTGGCTCTACTCTCAGAAATTGCTCCTGGCCAGCTCAGGAGACAATATGGGATGCCAAGAACACACCTGTGTCAGCCATGTGCTATCGTGCCAACACTCCAGTCATAAGCTTTTAACTTGATGTATATGATATTTCAGGGTTCAAATTTAAAAACAAAAGTAAAGGGACAGGAGAGATAACATGGAGGTAGGGTGTTTGCCATGCATGCAGGAGGACGGTGGCTGGAATCCCTGCATCCCATATGGTGCCCTGAGCCAGCAGCATTTCTGAGCGTAGAGCCAGGTATAACCTCTGAGTGCTGCCACATGTCACCCAAAAACAAAACAAACAAACAACAACAAAACAAAAGTAAGATATGTCTACACATTATTCTGTTTGCTATCATAAATTATATTCTAATTTATACTGAAAATAACCCAACATAATAATCTTTTTGGCCTAAAGTTAGAATTGTTTTCTGCATTAATATATTATGATGCAACTTTCCTAAATTAAACTTATAGCAAATAAAAATTCTATATGTAAACACAGAATTCATCATTGTCTAATAGATTATGATAGAGGGAACTAAGGTTATATTTGGAAAGCAGTTTTATTGTATTATAAAAAACAACATATTTAGTGACATTCACATAGTTTATACCTGAGAAAATAACTCATTTATTAATGTATATCAAGGCATCTAAATGTAATTTTATCTACTATGTGATTTGTTTCCAGGGGGTGAATTGAATGAGACTTGGACAATATTATATGGAATTAATAGCTAACTATAGTATATAGCTGCCATAAAATTAACCAAAGAGTAGCCCTCATAAGTGATGTCTAAGATCAAGTGATTTATTGTATTTATAACCAATGAAGCAGAATAATTAATTGGCAGGAAAATTAAAACACATTAAAATAGGAAAGCAAAGCAACTGTCATTAACAGAGAAAATGCAATGACTTCATTAAAGACTTTGCCGCACTCTTCCTTTTCAATTTAACATCACTGTATTTTTCTAAGCCTTACAGAAATATTAACTTTCTCTCATATAATTTTAGCATTAATTCAATGTAAAATAAGAATGTCTTTTGGGACTTTATTAGAGATTTCATACTTAGATTGCACCAATCCTTAAACTATATTAATATTTCAATTGATTTCTTTTACACCACTTTTATCTATCTGAGATGTCAATCATCCACTTATTTAAGATAGAAGAGTGTCAAATTTTTGACCAATTAATACACACTATACCTTTTTTATTGTTGTTGTTGTTGTTGTTGTTGTTTTGGGCCACACTCGTTTGATGCTCAGGGGTTACTCCTGGCTAAGCACTCAGAAATTGCCCTTGGCTTGGGGGAACCATATGGGACACCGGGGGATCAGAACCGTGGTCCTTCCTTGGCTAGTGCTTGCAAGGCAGACACCTTACCTCTAGCGCCACCTCACTGGCCTCAATACACACAATACTTGAGGAAGAAAATATACTTAGAAGAAGCTCAGAAGAAATTATGAGGGGCCAGAGAGATAGCATGGAGGTAAGGGGTTTGCCTTACATGCCGAAGGACAGCAGTTTGAATCCCGGCATCTAATAAGGTCCCTTGAGACAGCCAAGAGAGATTTCTGAGCATAGAGCCAGGAGTAACCCCTGAGCACTGCTGTGTGTGACCCAAAAACCAAAAAAAAAAAAAATTATGAAACAAATTCAAGTTCTAATATTAAGTTATATTTAGGAGGTATATTTATGAGAATAACTTTCATCAGGTAAAGTTGCGGGAATTAAGACTCAGAAAAAAGACAAAGGGAAACATAAACATAAAATCTTAAAAGCTTTATAATGAGGGTCAGTAACTTGTAAAGTAAGTTTTTAACCTCTGTACTATCTTCTATATTTTAGCTTGTTCTAAATTTAAGATCATTCTATTTTTTTTTTTATTTTTGGGTCACACCCGGCAGTGCTCAGGGGTTACTCCTGGCTCCATGCTCAGAAATTGCTCCTGCCAGGCACAGGGGACCATATGGGGCACCGGGATTTGAACTGATGATCTTTTGCATGAAAGGTAAACGCCTTACCTCCATGCTATCTCCCGGGCCCCAAGATCATTCTTAAGAAAGCATCGTCTTGGAGTCAGAGAGATTGTACAGAGAGATAATAGAGCATTTGCCTTGCATACACCCAAATTGGAATCAATCTCTGGCACTTCTTAAGTTTCCCAGAGTTCTGAGATGTGAGCTTGAGAACAAAGCTAATATAAGTCCTAAACATCAGCAAGTGTGATCCCAAAAACAAAACAAAATTATAGTTTGCATTCATATTTAATTGTTTACTATCCTGCACTTTATATTAATTATAAATAAATACCTTTTAAATTTGCCAGATTCAATTTTATATCCTCATAAAAAAGCAGATCTGACAAGAGTGCCTCAATGATATAGATAGGCAATAAAATTTTCCTTTAAAATCTCTTCTCTGTTAAGAATTATTTGTGAAGAATACATTAAAGACGTTACTTTTTTCAAATATACATATTCTTT
>PVKC010003795.1:21172-37740 GCA_004027635.1 Crocidura indochinensis
ACACACACACACACACACACACACACACACACACACACACACACAAAACACACACACACGCAGTCTCCAAATCAGTCTACCATAATTGAAGCCATCACTCTATTGGACTAGTTGGCTTTATTTTAAAACAAATGTTAACAGTAGACTGCACTAAACATTTGGATGCAGTTGTATTAAAAATGTGAAAACTGATTCACACTACTTTGAGCAAAGTATTCCTTTTACTTTGTAACATTCTTTTTCAACACTTAAGAGAGAAATGATAAGTTTCAGCAGCAGCAATAAGCTTATAATGTAACTTGGAAGCAAAAAATGAAGCTCAGAGAAGATATTTGAAAACTGTAATATGCTGAAGAAGCTAAACATACAAATAGTTACAAAGAAACTCTTAAATGAAAAACTCCTGTTTGTTTTCTCATCATTCCCAAGATTCCTTTCAGAACTGGGATAAGCATTATACAAAGTCTCTTGCCTTTCAGTTATCTAACAGTTTATCTAGAATCAGTCAATATCCACTCCCATTTGTGCATGGTACAATTTTCATCATATACTAGGAAGCCATTATATTTTTTTATAACTCCAAATAGTTCTTAGTCGAAGAAGCAACCTAAGCAGAATCCCGCATTATCACTAGCAATGTGTCCAGGACTGTGTTTATTATGAGAGCACAGAGTATAAAAATAATGCTAACCCTTTAAGAGATTTCCATCTAGTTGAAGAGAAAGAGAAGACAAAACGTAGTAATATCTCATTCTTGTATGATTATTTTCACGTACAGATGTTTATTTTAGCAAGAGATAGTTAAGATTTAAATGGTTTTGTCGTGACTTAAAGGTATTTATTTCTAATGCTATTTTATTATAGAAACTTTCAATAAAGGCATAATTTGAAAAGTTTCTATTAAGCATTATTCAAGAAAGCTGATTTCAGTTCTAATGATTTATTATTTAATTGTTGTCCCTTTATTAGATGGCACAGTTGGAAATTTTTCTCTTTCATTCTCTGGGGTAACTTTTTTGGGGGGTTCACATCCAGTGGCGCTCAGGGGTCACGCCTCGTTACTCCTGCCTCTGCGCTCAGAAATCACTCCTGACAGGCACGAGGGACCATATGGGTTGCTGGAATTCTAACCACCACTGTCCATCCTGGATTGACTGCTTGCAAGGCAAATGCCCTTCCACTGTGGGGTATTTTCTTTTCTAGTTTATAGTACAGAAACTTTTAGTTTAATGAAGTTCCTTTTGTTTTATTAGCTACAGATACTAGAGGAAGATACCTCTAGTATCTTCTATACTATGTGTGTTCTACCTAAGTTTTCTTAATATAACTGTCCAAAAATGATTGCAAAATTAAATGCTACTGTTTCATATTTAACTCCAGTTGGAAGAGGTGAGTTCCTTTCACCAAATAAGTTGAAAAATTATTTTTTTAAGCTTTGAACTTCAAAACCTTAGAGAGATTAATGATGATAATTTAAAGGATCATTTCACAAAAGTGGGCACACTCACAGATTGTGTAGTGATCGTGGAGACCCCTACAAAAGCACATTATAGTGACTGTGATTTAGTGACTTACCCATGTGTTGAAGATATGGATGCATCACTGTGTGCTTCACCACATAAAGTTGATTTCTGTATAGTTAAACCAAAGAGAGAAAAATTGAAACCATAGACAGTGAGTTAAATAGATCATTTTTTGTGACTTTTGGTGATCATAATGCAGTTGATAATATCATTATTCAGAAATATCTACAATTAATGGATTTAACTGTAAAGTGAAATGCATCCTTTCTAAACAAGAAATGCAATCTGATATATCTCAAAGAGGTTACAAAGGTGAATCTGACAACTGTCTTGTTCTGAAGGCAATATTTGAACTGGTGGAAGAAACTTTAGTGGAAGATGAGGCTATCCTGTGGGAGGAGGTAGAAGCAAAGAGAGTTTAAAGGAGGTGATGGCAGATATAATGGATTTGGAGACACTATAGAAGAGGTCTTGTTTATAGTAATAGAGAAGTGTATTTGGTGGAAAACTGGGATATTTAAACCAAGACGGTGGTAAAGGATCTGGTGGTTTCTTTGAAGGAGGACATTTTTATGGTGGTAGATATGGTAATAGTGACAAAATTATGGTTGGAAGCAGCAGTCAAATTAAAAACCCATAAAATAGGGCACAATTTGGTGTATGAAGCTCAGGCAGTCCCTATGCTGCTAGTTATGATCATCAGGTGGTGGAAGTAGTATGGTAGCAGAAGGTTATAAAAACTTAGCAGAAAAGGGCTACAATTTTTAGTAGGAAAGCATGATGTCAGGAAATCTGCAAAGTACTTGAGAGAGTCTCCCAAACCCATTAGAGTAACTGTAAAACTATACCACAGAAAGAGCAATGATCCATACTCAGAAAAATTGCTGCAGTTTAAACAGAAAACCCTTCTTATTCAGACTTAGCCTCAGTTTGCAAAAGTGCAGATATTGATTAATGCGATGTGGTGACAAGTAAATGTACATTCCTGAGGCCTTTTATCTGTTATAGCTTTGCCTTTTTCTTTGTCTTTGATTACATAAAGTATATTTCCCTTTATATTTCTTTGTTTGTGGTTGTGGCATCTGGAATAAAATATAATATTTTTTATTTTTGAAGAATGAATAAATAGAAAAATTTAGTTTCAGATCTTTTTTTGTGAAGATAGGAATATTTATGTATGTGTGTATAGATATATGTACATATTTAATTTAATGCCTACTTTCATATTAGAGCAACAGATATACAAAGGAGAAAAATCATATTTTGTATGACTTATATAGAAGTAAACCAAATCTTAAATAATTGAAGTAGCAATCTTCTTGATGGTCTTATTTTAAATTTATGACATTAATGAAGTCTAGTTTAAATTCAAAAAAACATTAAAATCAAATATCTGTACCAATTTTATTAATAGTATCATTTTAGAATTAGACATGGAAGAGCCAGAAAGATAGTAAAACAAGTAGAGTGTTTTCCTTGCATATTCCTATTGCTGTTCAAAGATTGATCCCTAACCCCCACTCAGCCTCCCATAAGTAATCTCTGAGAACAGAACCAGAAGTAAACTTTGAGGAAAACTGGGTGTGCTTAATAAATAATTGGATATCTTGTAATAAAATTCCATAAAACATCACTGATAATTCAATTTAGATGTTCCACAATCCAGGGATCAAGGTAATGGCATATTACCAGACAATAAACCAAAGTTAGATAGCAAATGCTTAGAATTCATAGGAAATAGTCTCTGAAATAATTTGAATTTTTAAATAATTTGGGATAAATAAGTTATATTTTAGGACTACAGCTGCAACTTGCAATTCAATGAGCTAAAATGCTATTTTTCATTGACATATCTATCAAAATTAGAATATATTAAATCAAAATTAATTGTGTATTAAGGGCAAATATCTTTACCTCTGTCTCTAGGAATTCTAGAGACCAAGAAATAACAGAGTCCATTAACCAAATTTCCAATTCTAACCACATAAATGGATAATATATTAGCAAAACTCTAATTAAATCCATCTACCATTTTTCCACACCATCACTTTAGGCCAATTTTCTGAATTAATTCAGCAAATGTTATTGTGTTTCAACTTTATGCCAAATATTGTTCTTACATGGTGATGAACCTACAACACAAAAGAGAAGTCCCAGAATTCAGGAGTCTTCTTTTAGTTAAAGGATGAAGATAATAAATATTTGATAAGTGAAACAATGAAACTATTACAAAAAGTGGTCAAGATAAGGAAGCCAGTGATAAGCTCATGGAAGAGTTTTCTGATAAGGGCTCATTTAAAAAATGTCCTAAATGAAATAAAGAACCATGAGCACATGTATAAGAAGAGTTTTCAGAGCAGAAGAATGAACTTCAAGGAGACTGAGACAATTTTCAATTTGTATGAGTATCAGAAAGAATCCAAGGAGAATTGGATAAATTCAGGTTGAAGGAGAGGATACAGCGTAATCATGTGGATATTGCAAATATGTAAAGAACTTTTTATTTTACTTTGAGTGAAGTGGAAACTAATCATATTTCTTTAAATAGATCAGCCTACTGAATGAAGACCAGACTATAAGAGGTTACAGTGTAAGGTGCTTTAGCTAGAATGCTATTGCAATACTACAGATGAAAGTTATATTAACTTACCTTGTGTGGATAGTTGCCTTAACTAAGTTAGATATGACATGATGTGATCCTAGCTTCTGCATATTTTGGGAGCTACTAAATTGAATGTAGTATGTGTGAAAGAAGAATTAGGGATCATGCTTTTTTTTTTTTTTTTGGTTTTTGGGTCACATCCGGCAGTGCTCAGGGGTTACTCCTGGCTCCATGCTCAGAAATTGCTCCTGGCAGGCACGGGGGACCATATGGGGCACCGGGATTCGAGCCAATGACCTTTTGCATGAAAGGCAAACACCTTACCTCCATGCTATCTCCCAGGTCCCATGCTTTCATTTTTAATATGAACATGAATGAGATAAATTTTGACGGAACAGATGGGTAGAAAGTGTTTAGTTTTGAACTTCAGAAGTTTGAGGTGACAGTTGATCATCTAAGTGGAAATGTTAATAGGCAATCAGATAAATATGAGCCTGGCATGAGCCTGGGGTTCAAGGGAGAGCAGTTAGAGCTGGAATTATAAATTTGAGAATCATTAGTATTTGTTAACATAATTGAAGACCTATGAACAAGTGCACCAAAGGAGAGTCACACATTATTGACATTTAAGAAGGAAAAGAGGAGCACACAATCAGTATTTCTGTCACTAAGAGAAAGTTCTCAAAAGGCAATTAGTTGTCTTACAGTGCTCAACATTAACGGCTTTGTAGATGGGCAATTAGCAGGTCAATTTTATAATTATGTGGTCGACCCCTATATTATTGACCCCTATATTCTTTGACAAGTATAAATTCATTAACATTTTGGAAATGATCAAGAAACTGTACTAAACTTAAAAGATAAAATGTGGCTTAGAAACTTAGCTCAATCTATTATAATTTGAAGAATCAAAATTGCTGCTACATTTGGTTAAAGTGCATAGTTTTTTTTCCCCAAAACTATTCTAACTGTAAATTTTTAACACTCTAGGGGCTGGGCAGTGGCACTGGAGGTAAGGTGCCTGCCTTGCCTGTGCTAGCCTAGGACGGACCGCGCTTCGATCCCCCAGTTTTCCACATGGTCTCCCAAGCCAGGAGCGACTTCTGAGCGTATAGCTAGGAGGAACCCCTGAGCGTCACTGGGTGTGGCCCAAAAACAAAAACAAACAAAAAAAATTTAACACTCTAGTCACATAAGAGCATCATCTGTGATTTGGTGGATTTCATTGCTTTAGACATGAGTGGTATGAAAACTCTTTTACTCCAAGTTCAGATATGTTTACTTTCTAACAGTTTACTATAAAATTTTTTAATTAAAATCCAATAGGTAGAGTATAGAAGGATAGTACAGTCGGTCAGACTTTGCCTTGCATATGGAAGGCCTGGGTCCCATCCCTGGGTTACCCAATGGTCATTAGTACATTAGTACTGCCAGAAATAATTCCTGAGTGCAGAGCCAAGAGTGACCCCAAAACAAGACAAAACAAAGTGACATCACCAGGTGTGACCCCAAAACAAGACAAAACTAAAAGCCATTTTGAAAAAAGTAAATAAAATGTCCATATTGAGGCCAGAGTTATAGCACAACAGCAGGGTGTTTTCTGTGCATGTGGCCAGCCATTAATGTACCTGAATTCAATCCCTGATATCTCAGTTGGTCCCCTGAGCCTGCCTGGAGCAATTTCTGAATGCAGAGCCAGGAGTAACTCCTGAGCATCACTGAGTGTGACCGGACAACCTCCAACTCCAAAAAGTCTATATTATACTAATAAAATTTCTTCTTATTGCTTCTATCACCAAGGAATTTCCAAAGTAATGCGCTAATGAAAAACGTGGTATCTCAGTTAAGGACATTTAAGTTATATGCTTTTCACATTATGGTTTTCTAAGATAAATCACGTGTGTTTTAAAACATCAAAGTTAAAGTGTGCATTTTCATTTGATGTTGTTAATATGAAAATTATTCTTGCCAGAAGCAGATTACAACAATATTTTAAGGAAGAAATTAAAATTAGGTATATATGCTTGCTAATGTTCTGAGAACAGTGCTAACTACATCTGCTAACTAAATCTCTAAATTAGAAAATCTTTGGTTTAGTGATCACATCAGCCTTAAGGAGCTGCAGTTTAAAGGAGATTAGATGTACTCCTCTAACAACTGTTCCAAAAACTGTTGATAGAAAAGGAAATGAATACCAATCATCTTGAGAAATGTCTGAATTTTTTATTGAGGTATTATTTTGATCCCGTCTTCATTTAGATGGCATTTGATCAAACATAAAGAGTACTAAAATATGCATTTGCAAGTTTAAATAATTCATTACAAACTATGTGTAAAGTCATTATCTAAACAATCCTTATCCTGAAAAGCTGTTCTACTTGTTTATAAGTGAAATCATGAAACACCACATGAAGTAGCCCAACAGTCACATGACAACAGGCATTGCAATTCCATTTGAGGTATGGTGATTTTTTAAATCAAAACAAGTGTCTAAAATTATCAAAACTCAAGTACTTTGTGCTTTGTACTCAAAGTACAAGTACTTTGTAAAGTATTAAAATAAAGCATAATCAAACTTAAAATGCAAGCTTTGTTATGAGCATTTCAAATTCTTCTGTGGGATCAACTTTAAAGTTTTCTTCTGACCAAAAAAAAAAACCAAAAACAAAAAACAAAATTGTGTGTTATATTTAATACAGTGCTAAGAACAGAACATTTTATGGAGTTAGTTTTCTGGATGACAAAGGGAAGAAATAACATGTTTGTATATTTAATACATATGCTTATATATAAGTATAACATATAAAGGTTATTTTATCTATGTATAAGTTATTTTACCAGCTCATAATAATATTATCAAGTACAAATGCAAATGACTCATTAGTCTCAATTTAAACTTTGAACAGGAAAGTTTAAGTTTATTGTACAAGGTTGCACAATCTACACTGAAATAGTCTTACTAGAAAATGAGTTAAAAGGTAAATAATAGCCTATGTACTAAGCATTTTCTTCCTTTTATTCATGTATTCAGCATGTTGTGGATTCTCAAAATGAATCATTAGAACACTGTCTCAATTCATGTTGTCAGGACTCCAAACTCTATTTCAAGTCCATGTCATTACTTGAAATAAGATCTCAATTTTCATGGAGTACAAATGGATTTCTATATATTTTTATAACCTCTTCTGGATGTAACAAGGTTTCTATATGATTAGAGAAGAGAAATTCCAGTACATTGTATTTATAATGCAGCAAAAGCTATTAAAGTCTCCCAATTTTCTATTTCTAAAAAAAAGATGCTACAGAATATTTTATAGAGCTGCAATTTACTATCATTAGGATGTAATTTTAGCAGTATACATGCACACATGCTGAACTTAGGAAGTAGGGACATACTTCCAAGATAAATCATTCATTCTTGCATTTGTGTACACCTTGCATCTAAAAACATGGAAGTAGCTAAGAAAAATAAAATTTCAAAGTCAGAGACAACAACCTTTAAATTACAATTATTATTGTCTTTAAGAAGTAAGGCATATGATTTGAAGAACAGGAAAATGGTTCTCTCTGGAATTACTTAAGATGAGAAAGAAATATGCTGACACTATCATTTGCTACTAACATGTGAAGACTTTACTTTTCATTCAAAGATGAGAAAATATAAATATTAGATTAAAATTCACTACTCCATCTCAGTTTCATTTTATTTATTTTACTTCACTAAATGATAATTACTTATTGGCCTATAATATATATAATGCACATAGAAATTCTCCCGAAATCACGGCTATTTCTTTATCTCCTTATAGACAAGGACACGAGCAGAAGAGGTTAGATAGCTTGCCCTGAATCATGTGGTATGTGTCCTGCTTTGCCACTTTTAGTGGTGTTGAGTCTAGAGACTCCCTGCTATATCTACCTACATTTATCTAATTAGTTATCTAGTAATTTTGAAAGGAATTTTCCATGACTGTTGAGAACTCACTTCCCCTATTTTTGGGTTTTTTTTGGGGGGAGGGTCACACCCGGCAGTGCTCAGGGGTTACTCCTGGCTCCATGCTCAGAAGTTGCTCCTGGCAGGCTCGGGAGGCCATATGGGGCACTGGGATTCGAACCGATGACCTTTTGCATGAAAGGCAAACGCCTTACCTCCATGCTATCTCCTGGGCCCCCTCACTTCCCCTATTAACCTAGGGTGAATCACCACTTTTAGCAGGAGAAACTGTAAAACCTATAGCATTTTCTACACTGTTAGACAAGCTACAAGAAAATTAATTCCGTTGTTAATAGCACTGTTATAGACTGACTGTCCATTTTATTAGAGATAAATAAAACGTTGATGTATTACCATTTCAAGTATTGAGAGAAATTTCTCTTCATGCTTAAAGGAATGAGGAATTGAGAGGAAGTAGTGTGTTTAAGAATGTCTGTCTTTCATTTTAGGTTAATTGCTGGTTTGTTCACTGAAGCTTTTATAATAATCCCTAGCTCTTTCACCAGGTTTGCTTAAGTAGAGCAATGCTACTAGTTATAAAGTTTCCATTTAAGAAGCTTTGCAGGCAGCAATAAAAAGATTAGTCCATTTGGGGAAGCTATTTATTAATGCAGAGAAAATCACTTTTCAAGCATGGACCACATACAGAGACTTGGCCTGAATCTAAAACAGTTATATAGAAAGACACCAAGTATAAGACTCAACAATAGATGGTCAAGAATAGCAAAAGCCCCATTTGGAAGGAAAAGACATGCTCTTTTCTATCACATAGCCAGCCTCTCCAGATTGAAATGAAATCCAAAGTTCAGTATCATACTTTTTAATTCTTTTTAAAAAGATAAACAGGGCCAGAACGACAGTATGTGGTTCAGATGTTTTCTTTGTATATTATAAATACTGGTTCTATCTCTGGAAACATGTATTGTCTCTGAACACTGCCCAGAGTAATTCCTAAGCACAGAGTCAAACATAGGACTTGAAAAAAATTAAAAAGTGGATAGGACCCAGGGGCATAATGGTCCCAGGAGTACAAGTGGAGTCAGCTGTCCTGACCCGCAGAACTCAGTAATTCGTGGGCTAGTAAGGGGGTCCCAACCTGAAAAATAAAGAGAGAGAAACAGGACCCAAGACAAAGGGTGTTCTGATCAAGGGTCAAATTTATTGAAGCAGGTGACTGGTTTATATACTCTGTCAGAGCAGGGGGAGAAGAGGGAAAATACAAGAACAGCCTTTGTATTACAGGTGACTTCATTTACAAGGTACAATTTGATATTTTTCTCAAGAACATTTTGTGGTCAACTTAGACAGGTCAACTTAGACAGGTCAAACCTGGAACATTTGTGTACATCCTATTCCTACATTCTGTAGCCAACATCTGTTTCTCATAACTTTTGACAGGACAATGTGCTGTTTCCATACTTAATTTCTACAGATGCTTTAAACTGTTACAAGTTCTCAGAACTTGTAGATCTCAGAACTATTGTAGATCTGTGCTGTTTCCTGTGATTTTGGAACTGGGCAAATGCCTCTTGTAAAAGGTTAGTCACGTATGCATGCCACACAAAAGAAAAGTTCATGCTGTGGGAAAAGAAGGCAAGCCATACAGACTCCATCTTGAGTCTGCCCCAGTCAGCCCTAAATACCCAAACCAATTTCAATGACAGTAGAATCAAGAAACACAAACTATAACAAACTACACACAAAATGGACCTATTATGCTAGCAGTTTAGGAGGCTAAGGGAGGGTGGGGAGTAAGGGATATATGCTGGGAACTATGGTGGAGGGAGGTTAACACTGGTGGTGGGATAGGCCCTAATTCACTTTCACTATGTTACTGAAATACAACTGTGAAAAAATTGTAAACATTGTAAACTTTATAAAAAAAAAAAAAGAAAAATACCAGCACTGGTGTGACCTAAAATCCCATTAACTTAAAATTTAAGTTTGTTTTTATGATAATAAAATTAAATTATTTTTAATTGTTTGAAGTTGTCACACCTTGTGATTTTTCAGGGGCTATTCTTGACAATTTACTCAGGCATTATTCCTGAGGGTCTGCAGAGTACCATAGAGGATACCTAGTATCAAACCCTGCTTGGTTGCATGACAAGTAATCATCCTAATTTCTATAGTATCTAATATCATGGAATTTTATTCTTAAGAAAAATGCAGGATCAGAAAGATAGTACAAGGATTAAGGTTTATCCTTTGCCTGAATTTGACTAACCAAGTAACATATGGTCCTTGAGCTTCATAGGATAGATCCCTGAAGGTCTCCAAGCACCACCAGGTTATCTACATAATCCACCTTTTAGCCGGATTCATCAGTATAGCATATTTTTCATACCATAAGACACACTCCCCCCACCACCAAATGTGTCTTATGGAGCGAATGCCACCTGGAGCTGAAGCCTGAGTGCAGAGGAGAAAGAATCTAAAAATATGTGTGTCTTATGGTCAGATGTGTCTTATAAAGCAAAAAATATGGTAGGTATAAAAATTTAATCTATTTAATCTATTGTTCCAAAATTACTAATGGGACCTCCAAACCCCTAGAGCATTGCTTTGGAACACCACTCTGCAAAACAATTTAAGTAATGGAAAAGAGTGTTACTTTTTCCAATTTAATATTTAAGGAAATTTGAATAAAGAAACTTTGGGTACCTACTTTATCAGTTATTTCATAATATGGGCCCAGTATTGGAGCCCAGAGAATTCAATCCCTTAATGCATGTTCTCAACCATTGTAGTACACCTGGTACCAGAGAAAACTAAGTAGTCTCTTCTTACAACATGACTTCTATTTCACTATTGTTAATAAACTTATAAGATTGACTTTATTTCTACTTGCATTGTAGAATGAATACATCAAATATTCAGTTGGGTAGGTAGTACACCAAGGATTTCAAATGTGAGCTTTTGTATAAGGCTAAGTATAAAAAAAGCATTTAATTAAATACATAAATGATTTGAGTGTGAAGATAAGGTTTCTAAGTGCTATCTAATACTAATCTGAATATATTACATTTGTAAACTGTTTTCATCTTAGACAATTTATGGTGGTAGACTCTAAAATTTGGAATTAAATTGTAGGTTAGTTTTCTAAAGTTGGGCATGAAGTACTTTCAAACAGACTTAGTTACTTAATCCAAAACTCTGTATATTCAATAATCATTGTACTGTCTACTTTTGTGTTTTTTCTCTTATATTTAGTTGAGTAAGCATGATATAAACACAATAAATTTGAATAGAAGTACTTGATAATTCCAGAAACTGCTTATGAATCTCCTGTAACCTCTACTGAAATGTCTCAAATGTGTTCATACTAAATTAATCAAACATTGAATTCCATTCACCACACTTTCAAGAACAAAAATTGATACTGTTAGCCAATTAATACTCAGTCTGGAAATTGGTATTGTACTGTAACTTCTCTTGATTACCACATCCTATCCATCACCTGTGTGTCTTCACTATAAACCAATTGCAAAATCTACATGTTTCTCTGCATAAGTGCTGCCACTTTCATCTGAAACTGGTCATAATTTCGTTTGCCTATCATCTTTCTTTTCTTCATTTTGCTATTGAAATGGAAAATACTAATAACAAAACTAAGCACACTAACTCCTCATTTGAAACCCTAAAATATTCTTGCAGAAGATATTTTATGTTATGTCTAAAATCATGATGGGACAGTTTCTTATGTAGGGTATATTTTAATTGCAGTAGCTATCATTCTGTAGAACAGTGTTTCTCAATATTTTCTCATCCATCTAGAAGGTCATCTTATATCCTTTACTCTTTGACTCTCCTTGTCCCCTCATTCAGAGTATCAGTAATTAGAATGACTCCAATTATAATATTGTCACCATATTTCCTTTGCTTCTTCAAATTCTACTTGTAGACATCATTTTCTTAAAAGCCTTTTCCAGTTCTAAATTAAGCCATTTGAGTAGCAAGATTCTAACACTTTTTACATTCCTCCTGATAATACTCATGGCATTCAAGTTTCTTATTTTGTAACCTTGTATGTCTTATTCATGGCTCTAGTCATAGAGTCTAGAGAATGGCATTCATATATATGTTACTTTTCAAAAAACTGGCTCATAACATATGGGTAAAAGCATAGCAGAACAATAAAGTGCAATATTTTATTGACTAGGATAGAGATACATGTATTGCAGAATTCTTGAGACCCTTTGGAGGGCTGAACACTGGTTGTGATTACTACTCCAATTTGCCCTCTATATTAATGCTTCATATAGGGTTTAAAAACAATTATAGCACCTATATTTTCTTTACTCTTAGTCCTAATAAAGTGCTTAGAACATTTAAACAACTATGCAAATATTAGTAAGTAAGATTGTTAAAACATGAAAAACTGAAAATTCAGTAGAGGACATCAGGCATTTGTTACCTTCTTCCAAGTAGCCTAGAACACAGGTCTTTATTCTAAACATAAGTATATCTTTTATAATATTTGATAATATATATTTTAAATATATAATTATGCTTAAAAATACTTTCTTGAGAATGTCACCAATAGTTGCTAATATTTGACCCAATCTAATGTACCTTTGAATGTTTAAGTACTTCAAATTTTAGAATTACATATGGTAAAGGTAAAAGCAGAAACAAAATAGTGTTTTTGATTTTGAGGGTGGAAAAGGGAAATCCATTTATTGAAAATTACTATTTAAAATATTTAATATTAAACATATTTAAATAAATGAATTACAAGCAATTAAATGATAACATTAATTCACTTGGTAAAGGATAAATATTTATTTAAATATGAATTTCTAGACAGACAATTGTTAGACTCAGAAAACATCTGTAATCTTCCTCCAGAAGTGAATATTTTGTTTCTCAGTAAAGTGATTTCTGGGCTTCACCTCTGATTTCCCAGCTGTTCTTTTCTTGATTGGTTTATTTATTCTTAGATTGATTCTCTTGCTTATTTATTCATTCCAGTATTTAGTAAATACAATGGTGGTTAGTTATTTGTTAGAGGAAATAGATGAAAACACTTTTAAAAATCTTACTCTGTTGGCAAATTCAAAAGCACAATCAGTCTAGGACCTAAATATAAGAGCATTAAGCAAGTTTGCTGAAAGGGAAAACCCAGCTAGCTGAAAAATCCTCATTACTAATATATAATCAGTGCTGTTCCTCATTATGAAATATTTATGTTTGCACTAAAGAGACTAGAGCATGTTTCTTTGTATTTTAATAATGCTTCATAGGCTATGTTTGCTGTGAATGCTATTATTTTTGCATAATTAAGTAATGAAGCAATTAGCACAGCAGGCACATGTCAACTAGATAGTGGTTAAAAATTGTGATTAACTAGATTTTTCTGCTTTGTTTGCTAATATTTTCTTTCTCACCAAATGAAGCTTCACTTTTTTAAGTACAAAGACTGAGTTTTCACATCTTTAAAACTTCTAATATAATTATAATTTAACTAGATGTGTCTGTGAAAAATGTCATTCAACATGAAACTGTGTTGAAGAGCTCCATTTGTGGACCTATGATGCAAGTTGCTAAAGAGGTTAATAAATTTAAAAAAGATATCAGGGAGTAAGCATTTTTCAGAATATCGAGATTGGCAGCTGACTACAATTCACCAATAGCATAGCATTTCAACTTTTTCACTCTATTCTACTTTCTCTGATAGAATAACACCAGATATTTCCAGGTAAGATCTTACAGAGCTATCAGTAGGAGAACTAATAACTGTCAGTTATCTAATTCTACTCATTTGGACCAGAGAGCACAAGGGGTAAAATGTTTGCCCTTCCCACTGACAAATTATTTTGATCCTCCAGCAATATCTATGGACATCTGATCACCACCAGAGAGCAGAGAACAAGGCCCTGGCAAAAAACTCTGCTGCCTACAAATTATATAAACAAATCCCACCTTTGTGTCTCCATTTTATAGAGAAAGACAGTTTGTTGAGATTCAGAGAAAACTGTGTAATTTTATTCAGCAGAAATTTATTGTGTAAGGGTCCATGCTTGTTCTTTGCTTAACTTGCTGAATCAAAATGAGTAAGAAGTGTCTCCCTTTAAAGAACATACAATATAGACTGGTGAATAATTTGATAGCAGTCATAATTAAAATATATTTCAAAATGCATACTAAGCACTAATAAAGGTTTGCTAAATGTTGATTAATTGTAATGATTCTCAAATTAAGTTTTTATAACCTTAACTCTGTACAGTTTTGTTTTGTTTTCATAGACTTCTAAAGAAGATTAAAATAAGAAATGTGTGAGGACAAATAAAAGAATCTCAACATGTATGAGGATTACCATCTCTCTCTGCTTCTTTTTGGGTCACACCGGCAGTGCTCAGGGGTTATTCCTAGCTCCATGCTCAGAAATTGCTCCTGGCAAGCACAGGGGACTATATGGGATGCCGGTTTCAAACCGATAACTTTCTGCATGAAAGGCAAACGCCTTACCTCCATGCTATCTCTCCGGCCCCCTCTCTCTGCTTCTGAATTGATAAAAAAAATTTAAAAAAAATCTCTGAGTCTATCATAACAATACAATTTTGTCAGAGTTCAGGATTGTAACCAGAATCAAAATAGAGAAATTACTTGAAATATACTACTCTTGCCCAATTTTTTCATTAAAAGGTTGCATTTCTCAATTATTTTAAAATAATCACTCATTTTTTATTCTTATCTATATGTGGTAAAATATAAACCTTATAATTATTTTACTGATCATTAACATTGTTCCCCAACAATATTGAAATATTTCATTTTGTTTTCTGAGATAAGTACCCAATGATGGACATCATTTTTTCCACTACTCAGTCAGTGCCTGTTTTGTATGTAGTTAAATTAAGTTGGATAAATGTATCATAGTTTAGGTAAAACTTCAATCAATTTTTGGTGATTTATTTTATTAAATGAAAACTAGACTATCTGTTCTTAGCATTTCTTAAGCTGAGTAGTTTTGTTTTTTGTTTTTTTGTTTTTGTTTTTTTTGGGGGGGGGGGCTTTGAGCCACACCCGGTGGTGCTCAGGGATTACTCCTGGCTGTCTGCTCAGAAATAGCTCCTGGCAGGCACAGGGGACCATATGGGACACCGGGATTCAAACCGACCACCTTTGGTCCTGGATGGGCTCCTTGCAAGGCAAATGCTACTGTGCTATCTCTCCAGGCCCGAGCTGAGTATAGTTTTTTGAGAATTTTTGTCTCTGTCAATTGAAGAGTATGATGACCATCACAAAGTTTAGCATCTTATTCTGAGAGATTATCTATTGCAAGCCTTTACTAGGAATTATAAAATGAATACTTAATTGAACGCTCACTTTAAAGGTAAAATAAAATATATAAAAGGAGGCACCAGAAAATAACTACTCCTTATAAAAATAAACATAATTGACACTGAATATACTTTAGACAAACCAGAAAAATACACTAAAGTTAAGATATCAAAGTAAAAGTACCTTAATGGTAAAATGACCAAAAAAGGAATGTAATAAGGTGATCGCTAAAATCAAAGCCAGAATAAGTTTTAGAAGTTTTTTAGGATAATGTTTACACTGAGTGGCTTTTCTTGATAGAAGATCTTCCCCACAAAAGCATCAGTTTGTTTGTCAATCTTTCCCATTTTTACTGTGTATGTCTAAACAATTAATGAAGTTTGGTTTGTTTGCTTGTTTGCTTTGAGTATACCTTGTTGTACTCAAGGGTTTCTCCTGGCTCTGCACTCTGGAATTACTCCTGGTGGGGCTTAGGGACTTTATGGGGTGCTAGGGATCAAACCCAGACTGACTGCTTTGGAGTCAAACACCCTATCACTGTACTATCGCTCAGGGCTCCCCTATAAAAGTAATGAAGACTCTTAAAATAGCACCAATGGGGACTTTTCTTGACAGAGATGAGTCTACTTCTTTGATATCTAATATTCACTTGGATAAATTTTGGAACTGTGAGACAGACAGGTCAAGTGAGTAATAGATGCTTTTAATATGATGTTTAAGAAAATTCTTAAGTATACTTATAGGGACATGGCCAATTTCAAAATAGATGTAACAGAAAACTAATATGGAAAAATATTTTTCATGTTTTATTGAGAAATCTGTATATTCTTTCTTACTAGTAACTAGATATTTGCTAAATTAACATATTTTTATTCTCTTAAAGTTTAAATTCTATATAGATACCAAAAATTTACCTCAAGATATAATATTGTTCTTAAGGGAAGTATGGAAATGATTTATGTATGGTTCACAGAGGTTTCATTTTGATAACAATTTTCTTCCAAGATTTTGAGTATAGTTTTATATGTAGATAGTGCTTTCATACTTAGAACATTTCTTTCATCTTAAAGACAGGAGAAAGAAAGAAAGAAAGAAAGAAAGAAAGAAAGAAAGAAAGAAAGAAAGAAAGAAAGAAAGAAAGAAAGAAAGAAAGAAAGAAAGA
>PVKC010003796.1:0-37716 GCA_004027635.1 Crocidura indochinensis
GTTTGTATGGTCCAATAAAATCTAACCACACCAAGAAGTGGCTGGATGTGGCTGCTTCTCAAAGCTTTAATATATAACAGTAATCAATCACTATTTATTAATAAATAATATAATAATAAATATTATTATAATTATAATATAATATATTACTGACACAGCATAATATAATTATAATTATAATAATATTATTATTAAGTTTAGAAATAAATATTCCTTATTAACAACAAACAATTAATTCTTGTTTATTAATAAATAATTTATTAATTATTTGCTAATAATTTTTATTGATGATTTATTAATAAATATGAATTATTATAATATACTGAACTCATACTCTGTTGGGTGAATGAATCCCATCGTCACCTGAAGATATCATCTAATGATGAAAGTGCAAAAAATAGTGGTGATTTTTTTTTTTATAGCAGTGTGAAATAGGATGCTGAAGAGTATATAGTCTAACTGGGGGGGTACTGAAATTGTAACTTAATAGGAAAGAGATTTGATTCTTGTTGTTATTTCTGGCAAGGAAATACTAAAACACAAGAATTTTCTATGTAATGGTAGCAATAAAGGTGTCTTTTGGTATGTTTATGAGGTAACTATTGTATTGAATATAATTGTGGGAATACATGCCCAGGAGACAATCATGTGATTAGGAACTTGGAATTTTCAGTCTTTTTTTCTCCCCTGACCGCTAAGGAGGGAAGAAAGAAAAGAGATGAATCACTAATGACTAGTGATTTAATGTATCATATTTATGCAACAGAACTTTAATAAAACTTCAAAAGGAAAAAAAAAGGCTGGGGGGAGAAAAAAAATCCTTCAAAAGGACAGGTTTTGCAGAGCACTTGGTAGAGGGTGAACCTGCAGAGTGAACAAAGGGAGGATTTATTTAGAAAGTGCCTGGATGCCTCAAAATCTTTCTCATGTCTCTCTTCCATCTGGTTATCCCTGAGTTATTTTTTCTAACAAACCAGTAATCTAGAAAGTGGTTCTTTGAGTGCTCTGAAGGACTCTAGAAAATTATTTGAATCTAATAAAGTGTTCTTGAAACCTTCAAACTATAGTAATCAGAGGCCCAGATAACCTGGGCTTGCAATTGACATCTGGAGTTGCAAGTCTGGGTACTGTAATTACATTACTTACATAACTTACATTATTGTAAGGTAATGTTAGAATTTAGTAAAATTTGGGGACATCCTACTGGTGTTTGAGAAGTGCTTGTTAAATTCTTTTCCCTTGGGGCTGGAGCAATAGCACAGGGATTGGGCATTTGACTTGCATGAGGCTGCCCAGACAAGCTTAGTGTCTCATATGGTCTCCTGAGCCAGGAACTATTTCTGAGCACTTAGCCAGGAGTAATCCCTAAGTGTCATCAGGTATGGCCCAAACAAACAAACAAACAAACAAATTTCCCTTTTCTCCTCTCCTCCTCCCATTCAATATCCCACATTGAAATTAGGTCCAGAAATCTAAAACACTTGATCAATGACTAGGAAAACTTGATGGAAAAAGCCCGAGTTATATATGGATTAATAGACATATTGTTTAATCTATATTTAACAGATATATTTATTTTTGTTATGGGAAAAAATTTGGTTTTCTAGGACTTGGGGAAAGGCTTGGTCTGGCAGTGCAGTGTCCCATTTGATAAGAGAGGGTACAGTGATGAGCTTTGGAGTATTTCTATCTCAACTGAAGTAGGCCTCCAAGACGGCTGTCTTCCAGACTAAGAATCTCAGAGCCTTCTTGAGCTTTCCTGCTTCACAAGAGTACACTGAGTTCAAATAATGGTCGTGACCCCAGGATGATAGTCCCTGACTATCCTTCCTTGTAATGCTGTCCATGGTATTTTGCAGCTAGCTACATGCACCGAGAAATAGAGGCTACACATGAGAAACCCTCTGTCACGTAAGGTCCCACACTGAAGCTTGACCATGACTTATTCTTCCTAGAACATTTTGCAGATATTTCTAGAAGAACTGCTTTTCCTCAGGAGGCCATAGAGCAGAAGTATGGAATTCTGGTTAGTGATATGTGTGTGTGGGTGGGAGTGTGGTTGAAAAGAGTTTAGCTTCTTCATTTTGCAAAATGGGAGAAAGAAGACCAAGAAGGAGTGGTTTATTCAAGTCATAGTGACATGTCAGGGCAAATTCTAGACTGAAGATAAACGTGGTCTCTTTGGACTACTTTTGGGGTTCTCAGTAGATCACGCTTTCTGGCATCTAAATATAAAATCACTTTTTAAATTTAAACTAAGTCTTTTTCTCTTGAACCATAACCATAACTATGGTTACATAGTCACTTGTGTCCAGTGATTCTTAGTTTAAAGATCACTGCTGGTGAGCTTGGGGGGAACTATAAGGAGTGCTGGTGAACAAACCCAGGAAGGCTGTGTACAAGGCTAGTGCTATACAATTGCTCAGGTTCCTAAAATCACTTTTTATTTTTACTTTATTTTTTGTGGGTTTTGGTCACACCCGGCAGCGTTCAGGGGTTACTCCTGGCTTTTACGCTCAGAAATCACGCCTGGCAGGCTCAGGGGACCTTATTAGATGCTGGGATTCGAACCGCCCGTCCTTCTGCATGAAAGGCAATAGCCTTTCCTCTATGCTATCTCTCCGACCCCATAAAGTCACTTTTTAAAAATATCAGGGCCTGCTTCAGGTGTGCTTAGGAGACCCAGGATAAGTTTTGGTTAAAAGAAGATTCAAAGTGCTAGCCAATTATACAGAGCTCAGTCTAAACAGTGTTCAGAAGCCAACAGGTCACTCCAGGCAATGTTGGTTGTGGAGGGAGAGAGGCATGTGGTACCAGGGATAAAACTCTTGGGTCTCACCCTTAATAGGTCTGTGTTCTACTGCTTGGGCTTTATCTCCCAGCTCCTGGACATTATTTTTATTCTTTAAGATTATAAGTAATCTCAAGCCATTAAAATGCTTAATCATTGTCTGTCTCTTTCTATGCTCAGACTAAAGGTTGCCAGAGTAAAAATTCCTCTGAGCAATAAACATTTTATGTACCTGGCCAAGTGGAGGGATCCCTGGGAAATGACATGAAAAGCCCTTGTTGATGGCATGTGGATAGCTTGCTAGTCATAGGCCTTCAGCTTCTTCACTTGAGTCAGTGATCTGGTTCTCAGGCCTCTCTCTCTCTGGAAATTGGCTGCCTGCATTCTTCTTTCCTGGTCAAATGCTCAGTTTAGTGTGTTGATAGCTTCAGAAAAATTGCAAACTAGTTTTCTTCAAATGCAGCATTATTTTGAACTCACTGGCTTACTGAATTCAGTGTATTAGACTTAACACATCTTTAAATTTAGGAATAATTTACGGAGACAAATTGTCCCAGAGGCACAGAATAATCAATGAAATAGAATGTATATTTAAAGGGATGTCCTAATGTCACAATATTTGTGAGAAATGAATGATGGGTGGCATTTTGAACCCTCTGACTTGCCCTTGCCCTTTGTATGATACTCAGATTTTACCTTGGTCATCTGAATCTTGCTTGGCTAATAAAAATTTCTCATACAATACTGTCTTACAACATTGTGGGTGATAAAGTATATTATAGTTTAATGTCAGCAAGGAGTTCTTCAAGGATTTATTCAAGTATCTTGTGGATTTTGAAGGAGAGACATAAAACAGGGTTTGATCTTGGCACTGTCACTTTTGCTTGTGTGACTTGGATCATTTTATCTGTGAGTTTTCTAATTTGTTTAGCAGAGATGGCAATAGCAAGTGTGCAGGAACTGTTGAAAGAATCAATGTGGGGTGGGGTTAAAGAGCATGATTGGGGAAGATGTAATTATTAGAACAGTAGTGGGTTTGACTGGCCTATGTATGCATAGATTATTTATATCTATCTAAATGTGCTTTGTATTGCAAACCAAAGTGTCTAAAAGCAAAAAAGGAAGAGAAAGAGAGTAAGATAGAAGGAAGGGGAAAGAGAGATACTCCCAGATATAGGAGGGGTAGAGGGCAGGAGGGAGGGTGAGAAGAAAACTGGGACATTGGTGGCAGGAAATGTTTACAAGTGAAGTTTGTTGTACATTGTATGACTGTAACTCAATCATGAATTACTTTATCTGTTAAAAAAAAAAGCTGTATTCTGAATAACCTTTAAACCACAGGGTTTAAATAAAAAATTAAAATAAAAAAAGTGAAGCCTAAAATTTTCAGACAATTCTTAGGGTAAGCTACCTATAGCCTGTGACACAAATGTGTGCTTTCTGTGTACAGAATACATAGTGAATGAAATGCCTTTGTAATAATCCAATAATTTTCTCTTCGAGCAATGACAGAATTTTAAGACCTTTTCCAGGTAGAGATTTTGATAAGAGCTTTAGGTTGATTACTTTTTATATTCCATGTTCTATTTGGCTGATAAGCACTCAATCTCAGCATTTCACATTGTTTTTATCTTCCTGTGCTGTATCCGTCTTGTCACTGTCATCTTTTTAGTTGTCAAAATGAACTGGGGATAACTGAGGGCCTGAGACATTGGCATGAGGTGACTAAATCCCTGGGTAAAAGTGATGGGGAGCACTTCCTCAGCTGACTGGGTGTCAGAATTAAGCAGGTAATCTCCAGGGCACAGGTTCTTTGAATAAGTTCAGACACAAAGGGCACTACTAACTCTCAGGCAAAACTGAAGCTCTAGGCTTCCTCTTCCTCTGCCTTAGAAGATTGAAAACCTGGGTTTCTCCTCTATCTGCTGCAATTCATAATGCTCTCTAATCCCATTGTCCTGTCTTGAGACTGTGTGTTTTGAGAATTACATGTTTTTGGTTTGCTTTGCTTTTACAGGTTTATTTTGTTTTGAGCTGAGCTCAGGGATCACTTCTGAAGGGATTTAGGGTACCCATATGTGTCAGGGATTATGTCTGGGACAGCCATGTATGAAGAAAATGTACTACCCACTGTACTATTGCTTAGATCTGAGAATTACAGTTTGTTTTGTTTTGTTTTAGTGGAAGGGGAACTAACTAAACAAGTGGTTAGGAACTCAGGCCAATGATGAAGAAGTAGCTTTCCCCTGTAACTTAACATATTATAAGGGACATCTAGGATGATATGAGGATCTCTACTCAGCTTCTCTCTGTGGATTCAGGGGCATTTATTATGTGAAACTGTATATTGAGTTGTGTGAATACACTCATCCGTTTGTGCTAAAGTTCTGAAGTCAGTGATCTCTGGGTTGTTCCTTCTATAACATGGGCTCAGTTACCTATAAATAATTTTCTGATTTAACAAAACTTTCATTTATCAGGCCCTCTTCTTGCTCCAGTGCTATTATAGATAAGGAACTAAACACTTTTGGAAAAGTTATGTAAGATCCCCAGGAGAAAGTTTAGAAAATGATGATTGGAATAGCAGAACTTGTTTCTGATCAAGACTGATTCTGATTTTCTCACTATTCATTTTCTGCCTCTTTCTAATGTGCCTTCTTGTAAGGTAGAGCCTGGATAGCTACAAACATCATTTCCCAGACTGCTTTATGGCTGGAGACTGCATAGTATTTGGGTTTTCTTATTAGGTAGTACATGCATGGAAAGCACAAAGCTATGCAGCTAGGCTTTTACTGCTTTTTCAGGCAAGGGAAGCCATGGAGATGCCTGAGCTTTTGCATATTGTTAACAGAGGTCTAGAGGAACAGCATTTATATCACAGCAAAGAGGTTATCAATCTGGAGTCAGCAAAGGTGTCATTCTAGTTTGGTAGGCAATGGCTGTTTCTACTTCTTTCTGTGTTTGCTGGGGCAGCCGCTCTCTGGAAGCCCAAATCTACTGCATGGCTTGAAAGTTATTCCTGGAGGTTCAACTTACAGGCAGTTTCTTCAGTCTCCTGAATAATAATAAATGGGGCCTTAGAAATTTTTTCTGTAATGGAGGATAGTATTTTTGATTTATTCATATTGTCATAACAATTCAAGTACGCCATGCAGGATGAAGGTTACTGGAGATAATACACACATAAATTTAAATATATATATGTGTGTATATATATATTATATGTTTCAGTTACAGAAGCAGGTAGTGAACAAATGGAGATTATAGATGGTAGATTATAGTTTGATGACCCTTGAAAATTTGTTTATTTACTCACAAGCTAAAATAAGTTCTATGTTTTATTATTGAGCACTGACCAATACTGAAGTGTTTGCATGGATAGGGTTGTGTTCCAGATCTTTGTGCTAATAAAGAAGCATCTCTTCAGTGTGTTGCTGGCTTAAAAATAGTTTATTTCTTTTAAACTGGGTGCCATTCAGTTCACACAGCAGCTTCGCATATAATATCTCACTTGGCTTTTATAATATCCAGTGAGAGACAAGAAGGGAAATTGAGAAATCTTAAAATCACAGACAGGCCGTGATTTTGTCAGGGTCAAAGGGATGATAGGAATGAGAGACTGAACTTGGAGCAGGACTTTTCCACTCTTAATCCAGAGATTCTTCTAGAATCCATTCTGAATTTAGGCATTTGATACTAAAGTCAGAGTGACTACAAGGAGTCTGATCACATACTGGAACTCCACTTGTAGAAGTTTTAAGAGCATTCAGTACTCCAGAGAGCTAGTTTTCAATATAGATGCTCAGATTATCTCTGAATCTACTGAAACAAAAGATGAATTTTAATAATATTTCTAAGGGGCCAGCGAGGTGGCGCTAGAGGTAAGGTGTCTACCTTGTGAGCGCTAGCCAAGGAAGGACCGAGGTTCGATCCCCTGGCGTCCCATATGATCCCCCAAGCCAGGGGCAATTTCTGAGTGCTTAGTCAGGAGTAACCCCTGAGCATCAAACGGGGGTGGCCCGCAAAAACAAACAAACAAACAAAGCAAAAAACTATTTCTAGGTAATTATACTTTACAAGCAGTTTAAGATGTAAGATTAGATAATATTCTTCAAAATGGAATAGGCATATTAAAATTTTGGACTTGCAACCAGGTTGTCAAGGTTTTTGCACATTAGAAGAGGTAGAAGTCAAGAGTCATTGGGGGGGGATTATATTAAAGGGTGATAGTCAGATATTATTTTTTTAATTCTCTATTTTTTTAAAATTTGGGCCATACCTGTTTGTAATCAGGGCTTACTACTGGCTATGTAGCATTATATGTATTATATGTAGCTATTATCAAGAATAAATTTCGTGGGGCTTACAGGGTGATATATATGCTGGAGATCAAACCCAAGTCCCCACATACTAATCAAATGTCCTTCCCTCCGTGCCATCTCCCAGGACCCAGTAAGATATTTTACACTGTTTGGTAGGAGTTCCAGAAATGTTTGAATCTACCTTGAACAGCTGTTTCTCATATCTATAAATTACAGTAGATATGTATGTCCAAGCAGTAAAGAAAAAGTGAAGTTTGAACTAGAATGAGCATAATCCATATTAATACTCCTTACTTTTTAAATTTTCTCACTTAATATTGCTTCTTTAATCCTGTAAAATAATTACTTCATTATTATTTTTAATTTTCACTGCAGAACCACATGTATAATGATTCTCTGATACATTTTTTCTTTTTAAAATGATATAATAATAATTTCTTGATTTAAACACCATGTTTGCAAACATGTTCATAATTGGGTTTTAGTCATAAGTGCACACACCCCTTCTCCAGTGCAACTTTACCACCACCAATGTCTTCCATTTCCCATCTCCCACATACCTCCCATACTTAGAGACAGGCAATGTATTTCTCTCTCTATCATCATCGTAGTAGTTGTTAGTGTAATTATTTGTCTAACTGCACTTACCACTCTTTGTGGTAAGATTCATATCATGGGGTGGTCCTTCCAAACCTCATTTTTATTTTCTCTGGGTATTATTATTCTACTATCTGTTTATTTCACTCTGAATTATTTCACTCTACACAATAGTCTCCATATCCGTTCATATATAGGCAAATTTGTGAGTTTTTTTTTTTTCAAATAGCTGCATAGTATTTCATTGTATACCATTGTTTCTATAGCCATTGATCTGTTGTTGGGCATCTGGGTTGTTTCCAGATTTTGGCTATTGTAAATAGTGCTGCTATGAACATAGGAGTGCAAAAGGTAGTAACCTACTGTTTTTGTGGTCCTAGGGTATATCCCTAGTAGTGGTACTGCTAGATCATATGGAGCTCAATGTCGAGGTTTTTTAAGCAATATCTATGTTGTTTTCCAGAAAGACTGGATTAAACAGCATTCCCAACAGTAGTAAATGAGAGTTCCTTTCTTTTCAAAGCCATACCAGCACTGGTTGTTATTGTTCTTTGTGACATATATCAGACTCTGTAGCATGAGATATCTCATTGTTGTTTTGATTTAAATAGTCCTGATTATTAGTGACTTGGAAAATTTTTTCATGTTCCTTTTGAACATTTGTATTCTTTATTTTTTCTTTGAAAAAATGTCTTTCAATTTCTTCTCCCCATTTTTATAGAATTAGATTTTTTTCTTGTTAAATTCTGTCAGTACCTTGTATACTGATAGTTATTAGACTCTTTTTTTTTTTTTTTTTTTTGGTTTTTGGGCCACACCTGGTGACGTTTGGGGGTTATTCCTGGGTATGAGCTCAGAAGTCGTTCCTAGCTCGGGGGACCATATGGGACACCAGGGTATCAAACTGCGGTTCGTCCTAGGCTAGCGCAGGCAAGGCAGGTATCTTTACCTCCAGCGCCACCGCCCGGCCCCAGATATTACACTCTTATCTGATGGGTGTTGTGTGAATAGCTTCTCCTATTCTGTAAGTGACCTTTTTTAGCCTACTCATTGTTTCTTTGGAAGTGCAGAAGCTTCTCAGTTTGATGTAATTTCATTTGTTTATCTATGCTTCCACTTGTTTGGACAGCTGTATTTCCTTACTGAAAGATGCCATTATTTTTAACGTCATGAAGTGTTTTGCTTATGTTTTCTTCTATATACCTTATGGTTCTGGGTCTGAAAACTAGGTCTTTATTCCATTTTGAGTAGACCTTTGTGCATAGAAGATAGAAGCCTGAGTTCTATTTTTTTTCATGTTGATGACCAGTTCTCCCTGTTGGGTTACTGATCCTACCCTAATGAATAATTGTAATCCACCCTAGGGTGTGACCTGGTGATAGTATGTTGGATTATTCTGTACTTGGTATTCTGCTCCCACCCTAGGGTGGTACCTGATTGTTGTCAATAAAAGTGAGGGTCTGAGAAAGGCTGGGGCTCATTCTTTGGTCTTCTTTCACTGAGCTACACTGTGTTTTAGAAGCAGAAAGTTTTTCTGGTTTGAATTTCTTGCTTGAGCACTGGGTTTCCTGAACCCATTCTTGTACCTTTTCACTGTGTGAATTATTTTCAGTGGATCTCTACAACTGGAACTGTTCCCCCCTTACCTAATCGGACAGGGGAATGGGAACTGCCTTTCCTATCTGGGAGCTTAACCAGTCTCCTAGAGAATGTGACACTTCAGTCCCAACACCACTTGTTGAAGAGGCTTTCCTTGCTTCATTTTATATTTCTTGCCCCCGTGTCAAAGAATAATTGTATCTTTGGGGATCATTTTTTTGAAAACTGAATATCTATTCCATTGATCCAAGGATCTGTCCTTATTCCAGTGCCATGCTGTTTTAATAATTTTTGCTTTTTAGTACAATTTAAAGTTGGGGAAAATGATGCCTCCTATCTTTTTTTCCCCAAGAAAAAATAATAAATGCCCTATTTTGGGGCGTTTATTGTTCCAAATGAATTTCAAGAGTGTTTGATACACTTCTTTGAAGAATGTCATGAGTATCCTGAGAGGTACTGCATTAAATATGTATAATGCTTTGGGGTCATATTGCCATTATAATGATATTAATATTCCCAATCCATGAACTTGTGTTTTCTTTCTTTTCTTGAAGCAATATTTTATAGGGTTTTTTTGTATATATACTTCACTTCTTTAGTTCAGTTGACTCCAAGGTTATTAGAATTTCTGTGGTGCTTTTGTGAATGGAATACATATTTTAATGTCTCTCTTCTCTATCATTATTTGTGTATAAGAAAGCCATTTATTTTGTGCATTACTTGTGTAGCCTGCCAATTTGCCATTTGAATCTATTGTTTTTAGGAGCCTGTTCATAGGCTTTAGACTTTTATAAGTATCATATCATGTCATATGCAAATAGAAATATGTTTACTTCTTCTTTTCCTATATGGATGTCCTTGACACCTTTTTCTTGCTCAATTACTATGGCAAGTACTTCCAGTACTATGTTTAATAGGAGTGATGAGAAAGGGCACCCTTGCCTTGTGCAAAATATTAGGGGAGAGACTTTCAGTTTTCCTCTGTTGAGTATATTTGCCATAGATTTGTGGTAAATGACCTCTATCACATTGAGAAACTTTTCTCAATATAGTTGAGAGCTTTTATTATGATTGGGTGTTGGACCTTATCAAATACTTTCTCTACATATATTGATCTATTCTCTGCATCTATATGATCTTGTGATTTTTAATTTTCTTTTTGTTGATGTGCTGTATTACATTTATTGACTTGCATATGTTGAATCACCCTTGCATCTCTGAAAATAATCATATTGGTAATGGTGTATGACATTCTTTATGAGGCGTTGGATCCTATTTGCTAAGACTTTGTTGAGTATTTTTGCATATGTGTTCATCAGGGATAGGGTATTTGTCCATAGTTTTCTTTTTTTGTAGCATCTCTGTCTGATTTCAATATTAAGGTGATATTATCTTCATAAAACCCTGTTTGGGAGTGTTTCTGCTTCTTCTATTTCCTAGATGAGGCTGAAAAGTATAGGCAGCAGGTCCTGTTGGAATGTTTGAAAAAATTGCTCATGATTGTTCATGAATCCAACTGGGTCTGGCTTTTGTTTTGGGGAATACTTTTGATTACCATTTTAATTTCTTCAATAGTGATGATCTGTTCAAATATACTAGAATTCTTGGTTCAACCTTGGAAGGCTATGTGTCCAAGAATTTATTTCTTCCATGTTCTCATGTTTTGTGGCATAGAATTTCAAAGTAATCTGATTACCCTTTAATTTATGTAGTATCTATAGTAATCTCCTTTTCGTTCCTAATTTGATTTATTAAGTTTCTCTCACAAAGGATTCTTTGTGAGTTTTGCTAGTGGTTTATTGATATTGTCTATTATTTCAAAGAACCAACTCTTGCTTTCATTGATTGATCTTTCAGATTTTTTTTTGATTTCCCGTTTATTGATTCTTGCTCTAAGCTTTGTTATTTCCTTCATTCTTTCTATGTTTAGGTCATTTTGTTGATCACGTTCCAGTTTTATAAGCTGTGCCATTAAGTTATTTATTTAGGTACCTTCTTCCTGATGAAGCTTGCAAAGGCATACATATTTCTCTTAAACTTCTTTAGCGGTGTCCCACAGATTCTGATAATTTGTGTCTTCGTTCTCATTTGTTTCTAGGAATCTTTTGATTTCTTCTTTGATTTCATCTCTGACCCACTGGTTTTTCAGTAGTGAGCTGTTTAATTTCCAGGTGTTAAAAGTTTTTCCTCTGTGTTTGCTTGTATTTGCATCTAATTTTAGTGCATTATGATCTGACAAGGTAGTATGTACAGTTTCTATCCTCTTCATTTTATTAAGGTATGTTTTATGGGCTAGCGTGCGATCTGTTTTAGAAAATGACCCATGTGCATTGGAGAAAGATGTGTATCCAGTTTTCTGGGGATGGAGAGCCCTCTCTATTGTAGGTCAATTTCTTCCATTGCTTCTTTCAGTGCTAGTATAGTCTTGTTATGTTTCAACCTGATTAACCTATCAAGTGGTGACAAGGCAGTGTAGAAGTCTCTCACTATTATTGTGTTGTTATTGATATCTTCCTTCAAATTTGTCAGCAGTTATTTTAAATATTTTGCTGATTCTTCATTGGGTGCATAAATGTTTAGGAGTATGAATTTTTCCTTTTGTACATATTCCTTAATTACTAAGAAATGTACATCTCTGTTCCTAATAACACTTTTACTTCTTTTTGATTCTTTTTTTAAAATTTTGACCAAAGTGGATTACAAATCTTTCACAGTAATATTTTGGGTACATAGTAACATTGAATCAGGGGCATTCCCACCAGCAATGTTGTCCTTCCTCTACCCCTGATCCCAGCCTGCATCCCACATCCCCCTCATTTACCCTCTGGGCTGCTGGTAAGTGGTTCCCTTTGTGTCTAGCATGTTGTAAATTGGGTATCATTCTGTTATCAATGGCTTTGGATTTGGTGTTTAAGTCTGATCTTTTTTTTCTTTCTACTTAATGTTCATACAGCTGTTTGGTCTTGGTATTCTCATTTAAAGTCTAAAGTCTGTGTCATCTAAAATTAGTATGGCCAAGCCAGCATTTTTAAGGCAGTTTTTGTTTGTTTGAATTATTGCCCTCCAGCCTTTGAAAACCTTTGAGTCTGTGCTTCTTCTGATTATTCTGATATGTTTTTTATAGGTAGCAAAATGTTGGATTCAGTTTTATGATCCATTTTACTACTCTGTGTCTCTTACCTAGTCCATTGACAAAAACAGATATTATTGTCATGGGTCTTAATGTCATCTTTTAGTAGGAGTTTGGTGTGTCTTGTGGTCTGTCTTATCTTAAAATATATCTTTCGGGGCCTGGGAGATAGCATGAAGGTAAGGCATTTACCTTTCATGCAAAAGGTCATCGGTTCAAATCCTGGTGCCCCATAAGGTCCCCCGTGCCTGCCAGGAGCAATTTCTGAGCATGGAGCCAGGAGTAACCCCTGAGCACTGTCAGGTGTGACCCAAAAACCAAAAAAAAATATATATATATATATAAATATATATATATATATATATATATATATATATATATATCTTTCATTTAATTCTTTAAGGTTGGTTTTGATCTTTAAGTTTCTAAGCTGTTGTTTATTCATGAAGATGTGTATCCATCTTTCAAACATGAATGTAAATCTGGGTGAAGTATTGTTGTAGATGCATTAATTTCATTGAGTTTTGTCACTATATCTCACCATTACCTTTGGGCCTCGAGGTTTTCTTATGATAAATCTGCAGTGAATCTTAGGGATTCTCAATTGAACGTAATTTCCCCTTTTGATTTTGCTGCTTTCAGGATTCCATCCTTATCTATGGGGTTCATCATTGTGACTAGGAAGTGTCTTGTGGCGCTTTTCTTTAGATCTCTTTTGACTGGTACTTTTTGGGTAAGTAGGATTTGGTTGCATGTACTTTTTAACTCTGGGAGTTTCTCTGCAATGAAGTTCTTGATTGTTGATACTTCATGGGACTTTTCTTCCTGTGTCTCTGGGACTCCAATGATTCCTATGTTGTTTCTGTTCAGTTTATCAAAGACTTCTAATTTTGCCTGTTCACATTCTTTGAGGACTTTTCTCATTTTCTGATAATTTGTTTTGAGGCTCTTTTCAACTTCTTCTATTGTATGGAGTATTATGCCTCTCATTGTCCAGCTCACTGACTCTGTCTTCAGCTGCTATTATTATGTTAAATAGGCTTCACAGTGAGGTTTTAATTTTGTCTACCAAGTTTTTAAGTCCTGTTAATTCAGTTTGAAGTTTTCTTATTTATATTCTCAGATACACTTGATTCTTATTTGAGGCACATTCAGTTCACTCAATGCTTTTTTTGATTTCTAAAAACATCCTCCATATTTCTTCTCTAACCTCCATATCCAAGAGACTAAAATAGGTAGTTGGTACTTTTCAGGTCATTGTAGTTATCTTCCTCATTCACTAAGCATGGCAGAGGCCTGTGTCATTTTCCTGCTGTCCTGCTTGTAGTGTGATGTTTTCTATATCTCATGCTGACTTCCTTGACTAGGATTAACACGCGGCCACTCCACTCTGCTCCACTAATTCTTTTACTTCTCGGCACCACCTGACTTCCAGGTCCCAAAGAATTAGGCTCTGCCACCATGGACTCTTGTCTCTGAGATGTGGTTTCTAGTAACTTCGGATCTTGTTACTCACCTGAGCACTGCCAATATGGCTTCTGGGTTCCAAAGCATCAGGGTCTGCCATTGTAGCTTCTTGTCTCTAGGACAGTTCTGCAGAGTTGGGTCATTGCCTCAGATTCTGTCCTTCCCTAGAAGCTTCTTTGTCTTCCTGCTCCCAAAGCCACAGGGTCTGCCACCGAAAAAAACAAAAAACAAACAAACAAACAAAAAAAAACAAAAAAAAAACTTGTCCTTGGAACTGGGTTTTGTGGCTCTGGTTCCCAGCCTCAGATCTTGTCCCTCACCAGGTGATTATTTTATTCTCCATTTGAGTTCATTGTCATCATCATAATCACAACCATACATTCATCTGTCCTAATATTTTTACATATACAATGAATTTAATCCTTACAATAGTGTTATGAAGTAGTTATATCATCCAGAAAGTTATGGAATAAGAAATTTAAATTATTTGCCCAAAATTTTTTGATCAACTAGTATTTATAAAGCTTGAAGTTCAAACTTAAGACTACCTGGTTCACTGTTGAGATATATTCTTTTGATGAAGTGAATAACTAATGTCCTAGATCAAATAGTTCTCAGATATCAGAGGCATGATTTGACTTGGTTTCACTGGAAATCTTTGCTCTTAGCTGTAACACAGCATTCTTAAGTAGAGTGAGATCCATACATCCATGCTATATCCTGAGTCTTTGGATTATTTACAAAAAGTTAGAAAATTGTATCTAATTTGGATATATTTTTAGTTTTAAAAAGATGTAAACATTTGTCATATGTAATTCTAAATGCATGAATATACATAAATAAGAACATAAATATGTATAAATAATTATTTTAGTGCCAGATAGTCTATTGTCTAGCTTTCTTTAAGCAGCATAGTGCTATGTGATTTTACCTAGATTTAGTTACAGTTGTAGTTTTTACTGAACTGTTCTGTTTTGTTTTTTTTGTTTGTTTGTTTGTTTGTTTTTTTTTGGTGGGGGAATGGTAACACTCAAGGATTACTACTGACTAAGCACTCAAAAATCGCTCCTGGATTGGGGACCATATGGGACACTGGGAGATTGAACTGTGGTCCGTCCTAGATTAGCGCCAGCAAGGCAGATGCCTTACCGCTCTGCGCCACTGCTCCGGCCCCTGAGATGTTCTGTTTTCTAAAAACACATTCTGTGCTGTATCCATTTCTATATCCCAGTACCAGGTTGTGGTTCAGAATTTGCCTTCCAGAAGATGAGTGTGTTTTAACTAAAAGAATAGTCTGGGGATGGAGAGATAGCATGGAGATAAGGAGGGTGTTTCTAATCCCGGCATCTCATATGTTCCCCGTACCTGCAAGGGTCGATTTCTGAGCGTAACCCCTAAGCGCTGCTGGGTGTGACCAAAAACCAAAAAAAAAAAAAAAAAGAATAGTCACTATAGTCATATCCTAAGTTTTTAACCCATATCAGCATTGTCTGGATGCTTTGTTAAACCACAGATTGCTAAATCTGAATGTTAAAGATTAAGCATAGGCAAGATTGAAGATTTTTAATTTCAGTAATTTTTCAGGAAAGAAGAGGCTGCTGCTAGTTAAAGCCCCATTCTTTGAGAACAAATAGTCTTAGGTCCCTTCAGGGAAGAAGGACAGGACTTGATCTTGAAGAACTAATAGACAATACAGAGAACTGAGGAACATTATCACTAGACTGTTTAAACTTTATATTTTAAAGGATGACTCATTCTTTTATGAGTACATGACCCTGTGAATTAAGTATGGGAAAATATGACATCTGATAATGCATACTATAAGACAATGTGTCTTTAATTTCATCTCATTCACCAAAGTGGAGAAGTGCCAGATGTAGGTTTCGGCAATCATCAACTAATTGGAAATGCATGGTCAATCTTTCCATTCTCTAACAATACATCATTGTTAAAAATTCCTCATGACAGGATAGAGTGATATTACTTGGTATTGATTTGAATGTAACACATTTTATGAAGTCATACTTGGGTTAGAAATGGAAAAGGAAATCTTATCTAAAATAATAGTAGAAGAAAAGTTGAGTAAAGACTAGCTACACTTGTTTGCTCTTATTTATTCTGAACAATTCAGCATATGGAATAGTTGGATGTTGCAACCAATAGCCCTAGGTAGACAAAAACAACATAAGATCTAGAAAGGAGGTTAAGTGTTTTTGATACCTGTGTTCTTCTTTTGTTAACCATTTTACCCAAACAATAGAAATATATGGGATTGAATATATGGAATTGAAATGGTACTTGGTACCATCTTTTCTATTTCTCAATTATAGTGACCCAGGAATCATATTCTGAGAAAGATTTAAATAAATGAGACCCACACAGAGAATACTAGCCATATTAAAGAGTGTGCTGGAAAAGTATATTTAAGAATAAAATGTGCACCAGAGTAAATGATATAATTATTGTTCTTCATATAGGTGTAGGCCACATATAATTCACTCCTAAATCTCTAGTTTCAAACATAATTCCTCTAATGGTATAAAACCTCAATAGATGTATGTTAACTTTGAACCACTGGAAAGAGGTCCTTTCTCTGGTTTGTGTGATAAAACTAGCACAGCTGGATATGGAACTCATTATAGCCTATGCTATTATATTTTGCATTCATCTTTTTACATACACATTTATATCATATTTATTTATGGGGATATAAAATGCATAATATTGTAAATAGCTTAGCATATTGCCTAGGACATAGTAAGTAATCAACATTTTCTGTTATTATCATTATTATTAGTTATCTCCTTGTTGTTAGACTTGTAGTAAATTTTTGTAGATACCATGGCTTTGGTTTAAATCTCTATACCTCCTATTTTTCCTTTCCTTAATCCTCATGTCTTTTTGTAATTATTATTTTAATATTTCCTCTCATCTGTTTTTTAGGTTAGCCATTGATTCTTTTGTCTAATATTCACATATTAATTCCAATAGAACTATTTAATCCACCCAGTTATCATTAATTGAATTTTCATGGTGTAGTAGAAAATGCCTTGATGTAATCATGTCCAAACAGTATCAGATGAGTGATTGAATGGGATTGAGTATAATAGAGAGGAAGGAACATTCATACTGGTGAAGGTAGACTGTGGTCCCTGTCCAAATAACACTTTATGGGTATATCTAAGAACCATTGAAGGCTGTTGTTCCCATCAGAACACTCCGGGAAGCCATTTAAAGCAACAGTATCTGATGTGCAGTTAGACCAAATTATTCATCACAGTAATATTTAATTTAAAGAAACCAATAAAACAGATGGAGTCTGTTGAAGAAGTTCATTTTAACTGGCATGTTTGTTCAACAACTGGCAAAATAAGAGAGGTGCAGAGGAGCAGATGAGACAGAGAACAACAATTATCTTAATGCTCTTAAGAGGGTAACTAAAGATCACAATTTTGTCCTTCACAAATCAGAAAGTTATGTAGATTCTACAAAATGAAAAATTGTCATGGGAACTTAGAAGAACAAAAAATAGACTATGGTTTTTATGTTTGCTTTATGTATATACATATATAGAGAGAGAAAGAAAGAGAGAGAAAGAGAGAAAAAAAGGGAGAGAGAAAGAGAGAGTGAGAGGAGTAAACTGCATTAAGAGTTTGATACTGTTCAGACCGTGGGTTTGGAGTTTTGCTCTTCTACCTGCTAGCTGTGTACCTCCAGGGAATTAGTTTTATCTTAACTTTAATTCCTTTTTCTGGAGGGGGTGGGGGCAGAACCTTCCCAGTGATTTTCAACCTACGAGGCCAGAAGTTCAAGGGTCCTAACTAGTGGTATTACTTGGACACTGCAGTACTGGGGATTATCTGGGCCACTTTTTTTTGGTGCTTTGAAGGTCCTCAGGAACATACCTCATGATATTTGAAGCATCATTTGCCATAAATTGAACCAGAGCTTGAGACATGGCAAGGAGTTTGTGTCCTCTCTTTGATATTTATAGAGAGACTCTTAGTTCACTTTTACAATTAATTTTTTTTATTTTGTTTTGTTTTTGTTTTTGGGCGCTCAGGGGTTACTCCTAACTATCTGCTCAGAAATGGCTCCTGTCAGGAATGGGGGTGGGGGGAATATGGGAAGCTGGAATTCAAACCAACCACCTCAAGTTCTGGGTCGGCTGCTTGCAAGGCGAACACCCCTGTGCTATCTCTCTGGCCCCTAATTAATTTATTTTTAAATAGCTGAAGAGGTTTTCTGGATGGTCCTAAGACAGACATGTCTGTCCTTCATAAATCTATATGGGCTCTAGGCTGTGATTGTGAGTGAATAGGAGTAAGAACAGGAGACACTCTTTGACAGGTACTAAGTGCTTTGTTCCCCAAGTGACTTTCAACTCATTTAAATGTGATCATTCCTCCCAACTTCAGCTTATAGATATGTATTTTTGAGGATCCTTAAAAATGTTACACATTTTCATTTCCTCTCCTTCCCTTGCCTTCCTGTCTCTACCTTCCCCTTCCCCCTTTCCTTGCTTCTTTTTCTTCCCTTCCCTCTATTCCCATTTTCATTTATTCCTTTTTCTTTCCCCTTTTTCTTTTCTTTTCTTCCCTTCCCTTTTCTTCCCTTACCCTCCAAATCTCCCATATGCAAGGCATGTATTTTACATTTTGTCACAGCACTATATTCATTAGTCTATCCCATAAAGAGGATATAGGAATTATCCACAGAGATTAGGTCTTTAAGGATGGACCACATTGGGTTAAAACTGAGAAAGGAGTGTATATTTGGAATGGGCTGGCCATAGGGTAAGCTTTTTTCTTAAGTAGAGACTGAAAATTGAGATTTCCTGCCCCTGCTAGATTCATCTGAAGAAATTTTCCAGTTATCCACAAGAGAGCCCGCCATATTGGAGACCTTTCATCTGAAGCTCATTATGCTTCACCTAAAAATCTCAAAACAGAGATGATCACAACTGAATTAATAAACTAAGTAGAAATTTAATTTCACTATCATATTTAATATATAATATATAGTATATATTAGCATATATTTGCAATATATACCATATTAGCATAATATATCATATATGACAATATATAAATATATATAAAATGTTAGTTATGATTTATATATATATATATATATATAAGAAATATATATATCCTTCACCAGTGCAACATTCCCATGACCACCAATATCCCAAGTGTCCTTCCTCCCCACCCCACACCGGCCTGCTCTCTAGACAGGCTTTCTACTTTCCTCATTCAGTCACATTTTATTATGATATTTCTCAGTGTAATTATTTCTGTGACTGCACTAAACGATCCCTGTGGTGAGCTTCATGTTGGGAGCTGGACCATTCAGTCCTCCTCTATTTTGTCTCTGAGAATCATTACACAAATGGTTTTCATTTTTCTCAAAACCCATAGATGAGAGAGACCATTCTGTGTTTATAAGACCTCCCAATTTTTACCATAGGCTATGATCTTTACACTGACAGTATAGAAAGAGGAGGTACAGTAAATACACTCCATATACATCTCAACACAGGCCCTTTGCCTGGTCTATATTGTGAATTGGGGGACAAAAAAATGTTAGTTATGGGCTACTCTTCCCGGCCTCCAAAATCATTCAGTAGGCTCCACTATGGCTAGACCCCTGTAATGTTCCACCTTGTAAATCACGGTGTTGAAGACTGGTTACTTTTGGTGATGAGAGGATGCGGGGATGAAAAGATAGACTATGAGAGAGTAGCTTCAAATGAGACTGGATGTTTTTAGACCAGAAAAGTATGAAATCTGCCAAAGATATCATTAAAGGGTGGGAAAAAGCAATCTGACAATGGGCTGGAAGGTGATGATTAGAGAAAACTAAAACTTGTTTGTGTTTGTGCCCTACTGAGCCCAGCCTGTTCAATAAACCAGTTTCATCTGATGAATTTTCCTTTATCTCTGCTACAACAGTATAGATGAAAATGTTCTATGAACTTAATTTTACTTTACAGATAGTAGCTATGATTAATAATCTTTACAAATAGCAGTAAAGAAATAACATCAGGCTTTTCTTGATTTCGCTTTAAGCTGATTTAGAACCCAAGCGTAATTTGTAGTCTTGAGCAAGAAAGAGAAGCAAACTGTGTTTCAAAATAGCTAGTGTATAGTCATAGGGGAGACATATCAGGGAAATGCTTTTTGTCCTGAGAGCTGTTTGGTTTAGCAGTCTGGCCAGGCAGGGGTCTCCTGTCTAACAACATCCCTATTTCTGAAGACCATCAGGATCCTGTAAAGATAGCTTTCTTTCATATAAATTGAAGAAGTAACCACAGTTTGTTGTTATACTTCTGGAATGCTTGCACCACCTATTATCTCTCTTCACCTCTCTTGACACAATTAGCCAACCCGAAGGAAGTCTGTATGGTTGATGGGAGCATTGGCTATTTATAGAGACACCTTTCCATTTATTATTTCCCAGTGACTAAATGAGTGTGTGAGGATAAAGCACTGATTGCTTACAAATATAAAAGAACAGCTCATCTTGTCCCATGCCTTGTCCTTTTCCTGGTAGGGGAAGACAACATAGGCCAGGCCAAAACCAAATTCTTAGAATTCTTAGTTGTAGGATGAACCATACGGGGTTTGAACTGAGAAGGGGCACTAAATTTGGAATGAGATAGCCATCAAGTAAGCTTTTTCCTTAACTAGAGACTGAACACTGAGGTTTCCTGCACCTGCTGTATTCCTCTGAAAAAACTTTTCTAGTATTCACAGAGAGCCCATAGTGAATTGCTAATACATATTTTCTAAATAATTGGAAAAATATTTTTCTGAGTTACTAATTACTTGGAAACTAAAGACATGGATTTGATCAACTTTACCATCATTTAGTTCTAACAAAACTAATGAAAACTGTATGACTATTAATATCATATTGAGTGAACTCTTGTGAAACATTTCTTTATAAATAATCCTGTGACTTACAAAATAGTTGAAAGTTACTCTGTTAATGCATCATATTTGAGATGGCTAGGAAGATACTCATATAACCTTCTTAGATAATAGGGGACAGTCAATGCCCTGCCCCTCTTTACCTTGACTGTCATATTTCTCCAAGTTCTTCTTTTACTTGATAATGCGTCTATCTTACATTTTAGGTGGAGCATATTTTCAAGTCTATAAAAAGCTTTCATGAACATGACACTGACTACCATCTGAGCTCAGTGAAGTAGCAGAATACATTTTAATCTAAGGCGAACATTGAGGCGGCCCATAGGAAGGAGTTACGAAACAGGACACTATGAGAATTGTGCCAGTTCTTTTGGTATGTAACCTTTGTTATTCCTTTCACTACACAGATTCTACTTTGCTCTAAACTGCTTTAGAAAAAATCACAAACAATAGACTCACTTGATTAAGTTTGGCATGACCTTCTCATGGAGGGAATAAATTTGATTTGGGTATGGGATGAATAAGAAGAGAATAACCAAACTATAGGACATTGGGGATTTTTTTGTCTGTCTGTATTGCTTTTTGTGTGTGTGTGTGTGTCACACCCTGTGATACTCAGGGGTTACTCCTGACTGTGCTCTCAGAAACCGCTCCTGGCTTGGGAGACCATTTGGGATGCAGAGGATCAAACCAACTTCCGTCCTGTGTTAGCTGTGTGTAAGGCAAGAATCCTACCGCTGTGCTATTGTTCTGGCCTGGATTTGTGTTTTTAAAGATAATCTCAACCAAAAACCAAAAAAAAAAAAAAAAAAAAAAAAAAAGAAAAAGAAAAAGGGGCCCGGGAGATAGCATGGAGGTAAGGCGTTTGCCTTTCATGTAAAAGGTCATCGGTTCAAATCCCGGTGCCCCATATGGTCCCCCGAGCCTGCCAGGAGCAATTTCTGAGCATGGAGCCAGGAGTAACCCCTGAGCACTGCCGGGTGTGACCCAAAAACCAAAAAAAAAAAAAAAGATAATCTCACTGTGTTAAAAAAAATCCATACACTTCCACAAGACAAGCTATTCTAGAAAAAAGAGAGAATATATTATGTTATAAGAGTAATTTTACTTGGAAGTTATTTGGGCCATATCACTTGACATTTATTACAGATGTTTCCTCAAGAATGCAACTGACACATTCTCTCAGAGTGAAATTTAGAAAGACTATTAAAGCAGAAAAAATTAATGGAAATTAGGGACCCTCATTCCCAGATTTGTCTATCATTGTGTACTTTGTACCATAATGCCCAGAACCCTTATTTCACCTGTAATCAATTGACCTATATTTTAATTTGATGAGTATCATGATTCCTGTCTTCCTTCTGAGTTCTGCTTTTTTTTTTGTTGTGATTCCGAGACTGAAGTTTCTTTGAGCGAACATGATAGCTTCAGTTAGATATAAGTTTATTGTCTTTTTTGTCCTTGTGTTTGGACCTGATTTACCATGTGTTGTCATGAAACATTGCTCCTATTGCAGAGCCTTGGAAAGGCAATTGAATTTGGTCTTGTATATCTGGTCCTGTATTTCTTTCATCCCCTGATACTCAACTAATGGAAGTCATATGACCTCCCTGTCTTGAGATTAGAGGATTTCTTTTCATTTCAGACCATTTTTTTATCTCATGATCAAATTCAACTATAAATCCATACATCTGTATAATCTTTATATCTCTTCCTCTTCCTCCTCTCTCTCCCTTCTCTCTCTCTATCTCTCTATCTCTATCTCTCTGTCTCTCTCACTCCCCCCACACCCCGCCTCAGGATCAGGCACTAAACTCAGAGCAATGATTGACTTCCAACTTCAGGTATATTTGATTCCTGTTGCTAGGAGGTCAATTAAAAATTTCTAAGACCTGAGATGGGCCTAAACACAATTAATTCAGCACACCTTCCATTCCTTTCCTAGGCAACCTGACCTCTAAGATAGTTTTAGATGAAAATAAGAGAAGCACAGGAAAAATCGATGAAATTTAGAGGGAGAGAGAAGATAAAGACAAAGTGACCAGTGCAGAGGATTGTTCTCTTAAGCTGTATTCCTGGAATCCACACATGAGCAACATCACTTTGAAAATAGACTAGCCTTGAATACAAAGAGCTTGAAAATTGCTCATACCACTTGACACAGTATTCCCATTCCTCAAATCTGGCCTAAGGAGCTGATCAGAAATGCAAATTGAGTCTTAAGCATAAGTGTTTGTCACAGGGCTGCTTATTATTATAATGAATATTGGAAATATGCTAAATGTCTGATCTGGGATTGGTTATGTAAATTATGACTCATCTATAAAGAATGGAACATTCTGTAACAATTTAAAATAATGTTTAATGAAAGTATTTTTATGGCATAGATAAATGTTCATGATGTAATGCTAACCAAAATCAAGCAGAACAAATTTCAGAGAAAAATTATCAATAATAAGATGTAAAGATAAACATTGTTTAAGAAATATCCTGGAAAGAATATGTTAACATGTTAGGAGTGATTGACTCTTAGAGCGAATGAAATTTGCTTGATTTTTTCCAAATCTTTATAGTCATTATGTAGCTTTTTTTTATAATTAAAAAGGCAGATACAATTAAAAGTAAATAAAGAGTCATTTTCTCCGTTGAAATAATGAGTTTACTTGGCTGAATTTATGTTGGGTTCTTGTTTCTTAAAGGTTTATATTTAGGGGACTGGAGAGACAGCATGGAGGTAAGGTGTTTGCCTTACATGCAGAATGTTGGTGGTTCGAATCCTGGCATCCCAGATGGTCCCCTGAGCCTGAGCCTGCCAGGGGTAAGCCTTCAGTGCTGCTGGGTGTGACCCAAAAACAACAACAACAACAACAAAAAACAAAATAAAAATAAAGCTGTGTATTTATGCAAAAGTTTCTTATTTAGAGATGGTGTCAGCAGAGAAATTTTGAAAATCATAAAATCATTTCTAAAAAGACTTCCCTGTATCTTTTGACATAGCTTTTCTTAGAAGGATAAAGTTCAATGGCTAAAGTACATGCTTTCCTTGAAGTATTCCCTGGTTCAATTTCCAATTTCCAATATTGCATAATCACTAGCCATGTGAACCCATAGCTATATCAGGGGGTAGTAGTATATAAGGCTTCTAGTTCCTCTTGATTAGTACACACATTAAAATATATATATACATATATATGTATATATGTATGTATACATATAAATAATATAATATTTATATACATATATAAATATATATATTTGGTTTTTGGGTCACACCGGCAGTGCTCAGGGGTTACTCCTGGCTCCATGCTCAGACATAGCTCCTAGAAGGCACAGGGGACCAAATGGAATGCCGGGATTTGAACCAATGGCCTTCTGCATGAAAGGAAAATGCCTTACCTCCATGTTGTCTCTCCAGTCCCTAAAATATATATTTTAACAATCCTAGACATTATTTTCAAACTTAGCCTTTGAGTCAAACTGGTTTTTTTTGGATTTGACTCATTCTGGTGAGGTAAGCTCATACTTGATTACTCCCATGTAGTTTTTTTTTGTTTGTTTGTTTGTTTTGAAAGTTAACTATTTTCCAGGATTTCAAAAGTCACATTTCACCTGCCAAACTTAACATTTCCCCCATATTCTTGTCATGTGTTTTTCCCTCTGGACTGGATTTTGGACTCAGCTCTACTACTCTGCTTATTTTCCTTTCTAATTACTTAATTATTATTATTTTTGTTTCTGCTTACTTTTGTGGGAGAGAAATGCTTTTATTTTTTCTTGAAAGACTATAATGTTGTTAAAGCTTATAAGAGCTGAAGAGCTTTTAATCTTGTGAATTTAATCCAGTACTCCTCTTCTGCCATGAAAACATGATCCCCTATTTTTTTCTTACATGATTGGTTTATTGGTTTATTTTAGGGCCACAGTGGGCAGCACACAGGGTTTATTCCTGACTCTGTTTAGGGATCACTGCTGTCTGGGCGCAGGGACCCCTGTAGTGCTGGAGATCAAACTTGGTTCCCTACCTTTAAGGATCATAAACTTTCAACTATCTCTCTGGCCCTGTCTGCCATGATTTTTATAACGATTCATATCTTGATACTTAATATTTTGAGATTCTTCCACAAACTCTGATAAAAGTGACCAAGAAAAGAGTGCAGTGAGTGAGAAGGTTGGGGATCAGCTTTTATTTACAAAAGTATTAATGCTTTGACATTACAAAGTTGCTTTTATGATTTCCATTGCTTGGTAAATTCTGAGGATTGGTAACTTTGCACCGGGAGTTGAAGACCAAATAAACATTTCTCATAGTAAATTGTAGCATTAGAACAACAGAGATATGACTATTCCATGAAGAAATGACTATGTTTCACATGATTAATTCTGGTTGGGTACAATTCCAATATTTCAGTTCAGACCTTTTCTCTGTTTATAAGGAGCACATGGTATACTCAGAGCCAATGAGGGTAAATGTTGGCAAGAGTTTTGGGAATAAGGATCTTAGTTTGTCCTGTGGTTCCTAAAATTAAGATAATATAGAGACTATTAAGTTAGTACTAGGGTGGAAAATTAAGACTTGACTCAATTCAGTAAAAGATGATTTTACAAAGGATGCACTGAAGTCCAAAATGTCAAGACATAGAATGATCTCCAAACATAAATGGTGGGGCCAGAGCAATAATTCAGCAGGTAAGTTGTTTGTCTTGCATTCAGCTGACCACGGTTTGATATCAGGCATCCCACATATTTCGCTAAGCACCACCTGATGTAATTTCTTAGTTTAGAGCCATAAGTAACCCCTGAGCATTGCTAGGTACTGCCCCAAACAAAATCAAACCAAATAACAGCAAAACAAAAAAACAGATCTTGAAATGGACCATATGAAGAACATTCAATAGATGAGGACCATTCTCCATAAGCAGAGTAGGAGTAAATAAACACTTTATTATAGTGATGCTACAGACCAGCAACAGTGGATGATATCTCCATTATTTCCAAAAGGATGTAAACATAATTATTTACTAGAACCCCAGGAAAGTGGTCATAAAGAGGAGGCTGATTTGAGAGAAGCAGTGATCTGGAAGAGACACATTCAATTGGAGTGAGTAAAAATACTGACTCCCTTTTGCTACCTTTCTTAAATTTACATTGGAATTTCACATAGGCCTATTTTGCATATAGAATGTAGACCAGGAAGATTCCTGAACTTAGGATAGGGTGAAGGAGAACAGCAAGTGAGCCTAGAGAAGTTAAGAGACACATTTCAGCATAGCCTAGAATCTAGACAACTCTAAACTGGTTTACACAAACCAGTGCAGGCGTCTCCTGATATAAACCAGTTGCACCAGGCTTTCTGTCATTAGCATCGGTGTATTTTTAATTGACACAGTGATTTAAAAGAGCTTTAGGGTCTTTTATTTATTTATTTATTTTGGTTTTTGGGCCATACCCGGTGACTCTCAGGGGTTACTCCTGGCTATTCACTCAGAAGTCGCTCCTGGCAGGCACGGGGGACCATATGGGGAACCGGGGGATGGAACCTCGGTCCGTCCTAGGTTAGAGCAGGCACCTTACCTCCAGCGCCACCACCCGGCCCCCAGGGTCTTTTATTTTTGTTAGTGAATAAAAGATACACAACACAAAATATGCCCTTCTATACACATTATATTTTACCCATTTACAGTTTACATTTTCTTACATTTTGGCGACATCAATTCTATTTATATAATTTATAGAGCTGCCACTGCTATTTCCAATTTTTTCAATACCCTAAACAGAAGCATTATACCCTTTAATCAGTATCTCTCTGTTCACTTTTCTATTACCTCCTATTAACTTCTGATCTTCCTTCTAGCTCTTATCTTCTCTTCTATCTCTGTAGACTCTACAATAGCTTTCCTTTCCATTCTGGCTAATTTCATTTAGTGTGTTGCTTTCAAGCTTCCTCCATTATATAACATTGTCTATATATCTAACATGTTTATAATATATTATGTTTCTAATGTAAACATATTAGTCCATTTCTTTGGATGACTGAATAATAATCTATCACATCGAGATATCACATATTATTTATCCATTCATCTCTTGGTGGAGACAAGGAGATGATATAATAAGATGTGTGATGTCACATAGTATGAGATCTTAAGTCATCAAAGTCTGACCATATGTAGACAGAGCAGAAGTCAAGGGAAAGGTAGAAGTGATTTATAGACTGTGAAGCCTCCCAAAGAAGGTTATTATTTTTAAAAATAACAGAAGCCCCTACTAACCTGGCTGGTAGGCTGGCACTGTTGCTGGCTTTCATTCAATGGTTGAGTGATTAAATGTACTCTTTTTTGTCAGTGCAGTCTGATTAGAAAGACATGCGTGTCTTTCTTTACACATAATTTTCCAAATGTGAAGTGAGAAATTGTACTGAATGTTCACTCAATTACAGAAGCTGATCTACTGCACTTAATTGAACACAGTAGTTAAGAGCTTGTAGGGTTCTTTGGTGAATGGAAGTGAATGCTATAGACTCACAGATATTGTTTTGAGGTATCATGACCTTGTGGTGTGCCTTTACCTCTTGACAAAGCTGCCCTATCCCAGGATGTAGTTGTGTGCTAACTGATATGATTTGGATGTGGTCAAATAACATCTTCTGAGAATGTAGAACTTCTGAAGGTTTGACTACTGAGTGTACAACTTTTCAATGCTAATTCAGAGGTCTTCATGATTTTTTTTAATTTTATTTATTTGGTCATACCTGGTTGTTCTCAAGGTTTATTTATGTCTGTACTGAAGGGTCTCCTAGTAGCCTCAGGGGACCATTTGGAGTGTTGGGAATCAAACCACAGTCAGCTGTGTGCAAGGTAAATGCCTGCATCTACTATTTTAACCCCATAGCCTGCATGATTAAAAAAATGTTCATCCTTCTGAAAAAATGCAAGAAAATAAATGAGAGCAAACAACAGAAGAAAAGAAGAACAGCATCTATCACTAAAAGGATGACCATGAACAAGGCTCTGGGGTCCTACTGTTTCTTAGCAGCAGTGCACAGCAGCATCTTGTGATCCATGAATCCACCCCAGAAAGCTCATTTTTTTCAGTCAGTTCATGTCCTGCATGTACAGTGTGCCACAGCTTTTCTTCCATTAGTCTTCAAAACTGTATGACTCGACACAGCTTTGATATCGTGAAAAGGAGAGACGTGGAGGTTCAAAAAGCACAGACTCAACCATTTGAGTGAACTAACAGGATAAGATCTCAGGTGTGAGCTGAAAACAAGAACCATTGCAATATTTCCTAGAGTGAGACTGCCCCCTCCTCAAACTTTGGCATAGAGACTGTCATGAAACCACCCACCAACTTCTCTATCCTTCCTTGCTCCCTCTCTTTATCTTTAACTTTTATTTCCATTTGCCATGCTCCTCGGGCTTCTTTTTTCTCCATATCTTTTATCTCTAGCCTTCCTCTAAAATCCAACTTCTGCTCTGCTTTTTCCTTTCCATTCTAATTCTCTTTAATCCAATTGTTGCTCTGAAAAGATAAAAGGGCCCATGGAGGGGGTCAACATATGTGAGTCAGGAAATGTAAAAGAAAGTTGTGAAGAGCAAAAACAGTTGGCCTAAAGCTGAAGGAATCCTGAGCTTCACCTGAGAAAGAACCAGGCAGCAATTCTTGAACTTGGGCTAGCTTACCAATGGGAATATCTGAGGAGAAACAGTTAGAACTTGGAGAGGTGAGAGCTACCTCAATTCAGGATCTGTTGACTTGAGCACTAGGTGAAGTGGTTGTCAAGTTGAATTGAATTTAGATACAATGATGAAAGCAGATGAAAGCAGACTCAGGATATTGATCCAAGGAAAGGAAGAACATGAGAGATGTAAGTAGTGAGGTCATGGGAGGGTTCCAGGTGGCTTGTTTCCAGTGACAGGTTCTGAGGTGCCTAGTTCTCTCAGGCATGAGGTAGCAGTAGTGAGAACCTGATCAGTTCAAGGCCTATAAAGAGACTGCTGTTATTGTTGTTACTTTTCAACAAATACTGCTATTCCCACTTGTAGCTCTTGTGTATTTTAGACCCAGGTTGGTGAGGACGACACATGGTAGGAACCCATGAAATAATTATTATCTTCTTAGAGATGATAAAATTGTCTCATATTGTGTTTTGAATCCATGTCAGTGTATCTGGTCAGGAGATCATTAAAGCAGGGGCCAAGGACAAAATAATTTTATTATTAGAAATTATAAAATTAAAAGCCAGGAAGAACAAAGATATTGTTTAAGGTTGTGGAACTATGAAGTGGAAATCTGGATTCAAATGAAGAATACTCCTTACAAGTCCTCCAAACTAACAGAAGCCCTGAAGGAATTTTTCCTTATAGCTTACATGCCTTGTCTCTGCTAGTCACTCAGGCTTTAGAAGGCAGCCTGACAGCACAGACCTTGTGGGAAGGAGGCCCAAACACAGCCTGAAGAGCCTAATTATGCTTAGAGAATAACTTTTATCCAGAGGGATCCAAGGCCTTCCAGGCTGTGAATGTCTGGCAAAGAACATTTTCCAAGTGAGAACTTGGCTGCTATAAAAACAAAATGAAATGATTAGGGAGGCGCTGGACCATGGGAACGTTTTCCTTGAGCAAGTCTTTTAACCTTGCAGTGAGACTGACCCTCTCTCAGGCACCGACAGCTTTTTTGGAACAGGGGAAACAATCTAACTTCTTTTTAATGTTTATTAAATTGAGTCTGTCAACCTTGACAGAGACCCTTTCTGGGTTGACCACTAAAAGGACAGGTTCCTCAAAAGACACATGACTAAGAAAACTTTGTAGATAACACTCCTGTCCTGGTTCAGGTGGAATAAAACCTGCCTCTCTTCCTGTTTTTTACTTCTTTTTGCTTCCTTTAACAAAAGTTACAGCCTAAGGGCTAGAGCAGTGGGGCAAGGCATCTTGCATTCTGGCCTCTCATATAGTCCCCCAAGCTGGGAGAAATTTCTGAGCGCAGAGCCAGGAGTAACCCCTGAGTGTCACTGGGTGTGGCTCCCCCACCCCACCCCCCAAAAAAAGAAAAAAAGTTACTGCCTATCAGTGGTCATACATTCCAAACCTATGCCACATATTTAATAAGGGTTTGTTGCTGCAACCATTAGAAAACTCTTGTGCAAGAGTTTCTATTTTATCTTTATTATATGAAAGTGGGAAGCAATACTAAAAGAAGTGCTATCAATAACTTTTCATAGGTTAGCCTGACTTCTATTCTAAAATGCTCAATATCATTAAATATTATTATCCTAAAAGATAAAACTGTTTCACTTTTTTTGTGCTTTTCCAGATCATGTCAATGTGTATGCATGATTTTTATATAATTGAACAGGCAAATTAAGATATAGATGCGATTTTATTTACTTTAAAGATTGCTTCATTCTGGACCTGGTACACTCATGGTTTATAAAAATAAAATGGTGTAAAATACATGTATAAAATAATTTGTCTTAAGGTACACTTTTTTTTGTTTGTTTTTTGGGGCACACCCGGTGACGCTCAGGGGTTACTCCTGGCTATGCGCTCAGAAGTCGCTCCTGGCTTGGGGGACCATATGGGAAACCGGGGGATCGAACCGTGGTCCGTCCTAGGCTAGCGCAGGCAAGGCAGGCATCTTACCTCCAGCGCCACCGCCCGGCCCCTTAAGGTACACTTTCTAAGAGTTGTTTCTGATCTTGTCCTTTTAATGACTAAATAATATTCTTACTTTGCTATTTCTCATCTAATGTTCTTCTGGTGGAGGAGATCAGCACATTGTCCCTTTGCTATTCAACATTCCTCCCTTTCAACAGAGTTAAATCACAGTCAGGTTCCTAAGTCATCTTTCTTCCTGTTCAGAATATATGGATGTTGTTTATTCAAGTGTCTTTTCCCCCTACTTTCTACTTTGTTTTATTTAAAAGGCAAGATATATTTGTTTTGTCATTTTTATACTTTCCCCTAATCTATAGCTAATATTCATGTGCTCCAACATGTCTGTTACTGACCTTTGGTAATTTTCATTTCATTCAAACTGATTTTTTCTTCTTTGGAACATCCCTGTCAGCCATTAAAAGTCTTATTTCTGTTCAAATGGATTCTTTTATGGAACACCTGCATAGTCAGGAGATGAGAACTTCTTTTGATCATTATTGTTAGAATGACCAATTCCATCAAAGGGAATCCTTCCTTTTATGACTTTTTGTATTGGTTTCTTATTTTCTAAAGCCCATAGATTCCTATATTGTGACTTTTCAGTTTACTCTCCTAAGAAAGGGAGCACGGGTTATATAATATTTGACTCTGTCTTATTACCCACTTACACTTTTATGATTGTTTGACTGGGTATGCATTGCTAGTTTGAAATGGTTATATTTCAGAATATGAGCACACTGCTCCATTGTCTTCACATTTCTCATCTTTGTTCTGTGAAGTTTGAAATCAATTTGTCTCCATGTTCTTTGTAGGCAACCTTTTTAATTCTACCTCCAAGCTTTGGGATAGTAGTCTCTTGATTCTTTGAGTTCAGAAATTTCATGATCTTATCCTTCACTGTAGTTCTTTTTATAGGCATCACACTCAGAACTTGAATCATTTGGATCTGAGATACTTTCTCTTTAGTTCTTGGAATTTTTTTTCCTGTTGATTTATGTTGGGAAATTTTCTATAAAATTTTGCCTCCTATGTTTCACTTAACACAAAAAAGGATATCAACTAAAGTTTATTAACTAACTACTTAGTATCAGTTATTAAAAGAGAATTTTTTGAATGAATAAAACTTTTTATAATTACTTTATTCAAACACCATGGTTACAAAATTGTTGATTACATTCAGTCATAAAATGTATACCACTCTACACCATTGCACTTTTTCAGCTACCAATATTCCTAGTTTCCCTCCCTTTTAGAGCAGGCATTTTACTTCTTTTTCTCTCTTTTCTTTTATTTTTTTACACTATGGTTTGCATTATTGTTAATGAAAGGGTACCATGAATATCACTTTATCAAAAGAGAATGTTTTTTGACATGTGCTTTTTTTTTATCCTTACAGAAATTCATTAATCATGGTCAGCATTACCGTTTTATTAGTATTATCACTATTTATCTTGATATTCAGAGAAATGAAATAATTTATTCCCATAATGTAACTAACAAATTACAAAACTAGATCCAAGATAGGACAATTCAGTTCACTGAAGTTGGTAAATAGTTCTTAGGGTGCTTGATATCTGCATGAGGATTTTCTCTAGTAGAGATTATTTTTTCAAAGAAGATAGTATGTGCTCACTTACAGTCCTCAGTGCTTGAAAAGAGTATTTTAAGTGAAAATGTGTAAGGAAAGGTGCCTATAAGACTATTTTGTTCAAGGTGCTTTGAGATAAAAAAATTCAATTTTATAAAAAACAAAGCAAAGATATTGAACAAATTTATCTTCTGTAGGTGGATGTGATTTTGAAGATGATGGGCAGGGAAGCTAGAATTTGAATATAAAAGGTTAGGTTGCTAATAGGGACAATTAAACTTTATGGGCCTGCCCATAATGACTTCTTTTCTCACTTCTCCTTCTTATACCGCAGCATACTTGCTCAATTTGTTAATTTGACCTTTCTTTAAATCTTGATTACCGAATACTCATACTGGATATTTTTCAAATCAATAGGTGATTCTTTCTAACCTGGGATTAGATAGATTCTACTTTACACTTCTCTGTGTGAATTACTCTTCAATTCCATCACCTTACCTTCTCTCATTCTGTAGAAATTAGACTAATTTCCTCATGAAAAATTTTCTTGAACATTCTGATTTGGTTAGGTCTCTTTCTGCAATGTTTTTATGTATATTCATATTCATATTCATTCAATATGGTACCAGCTATACCATTTGCACATGATATGCAACATATAAATTAAACTAATATAGTTATATAGTTTTATATACTTGATTAGTACCTGTTTCCTTTCCCTAGCTCTGACTTGCTTCTAGAGCTGGAAACATGTCTGCCACTCTTATTACCAAGTACATTACAACTCTCAAGAGTGATGCTAATTATGCTAGGTGCTCAGTAAATACTTGTTGAGTGATTGCATGAATGATCAATGGTGGAATGAAAAATAGTACTTCATTTGTCATCACCATTAATAATGCTAATTAATAAATTTTATTTAAAATGGTTGATCTTGTTAAAGATGCAATGGTCCAATTCTGCTTCAAAATAGTTCTGCAGTGAGAAAAGGAAAAAAGTGGAAAACATAAGCTCAAATGTGATGAATATTCCATGAAACCAAATCATAGTTGGAAAAATTTTTCTCTGCGCATAAATCATTTTGCCAACAGGTATCTCAGCATGAGTCTGTATCCACCCCAAAATACTTAGCCCCACAAAGCATATTCAAGTAGTTTTTCATGAGTCCTGCAAATCAAGCTCTCATCATATAGCTTAAAGAGCAAATGAATATTCCTTTTTAAATAGTGCAGAAAAATATGCTTGAAATAAAGAGAAATAAAGCGTTTGTAAGAGTTTCTCTTTACAGTCTCAGTCAACCAGGATGGTATGTCTGACCTAGAGTCCTGGACCAAAAGTGTTATCTCCAAGGATGCATTATCCTCCATAATTTAGTTGCTGTGTTTTCTATTTTACCAAAGGGAATTCTGGGAAGATTAAAAAGCAAACTCTCCTCCAAAAATCAAACACAATGCCTGTAATTTCTTATCTTTTCTATTTTTCTTTTGTTCCTCTTTGTCCCTATCTTATTGATTCATCCTCCCTAGAGAGTGGACATTTTAAGAGCAATAAAATAAGAAACAAATAATTTTTTTATCTTTGCATCATCAGTCTTCCTACAATGTCTATCACACACAGGACACTAAATGAATGCTTATTGATGAAGAGTGAAGGATACCATCAGTATCCCTTTAAAAGTCAACATGGAAACTTTTATCCCCCATTACACAGTGAAGGAAACTGAACCTCTGCCAGTCCAGGAAACTTATTTGTTTGAAGAGAAAACTGTTGATTCCTAAACTTTGCAAACTCACAGGCTTACAGAAGCTGGTCCCTGTCTACAATTACAGAAATTTTTCTTACTGCTCCTCATTGCACTGTTCACACTATAATAATATAGCATGTGACACTACCCTTGCATTGACCTATGAGTAAGTGCCAATTAGATGCTGTGTGTGTGTGTGTGTGTGTGTGCCACTGAATCTTTGTTCCTTCTGTTCTTTCCATTTAGCAGGTTATCCTTTGATGTAACTTTCCATTCTGTATTTAGGTATCCCTTCCTGAAAGTCATGTACAACAGCAGTTTCCTGTTCTAAAGGTATCCTTGAATCTGGGCACCTATCACCATACCTATATTATTTTATGGTGATTCTTTACTCTTCTGCCCCACTTTCATTGTGAACAATTTTAGTGAAAAGGAGTCCATGAGACTACCACTCAAAACTTTAAGACAAACCACCAGAAAAATATGTGGCTCCTCTGGTTTTGTGTTTTCTCTCAGACACCACACAGTTCCACACATCGCATAATGTGAGCATCAGTAGGAAAAAAATAGATCAAATGGCAGCACAAACCCAAATTGGCAGTCATCCTCAAGATTCTGAAAGGATGCCCATCTGCTCTCCTTTCGTTCTAAATCCACAGTTGTGCCCTCCATGCTGAGAGAGCTGGCAGCAGCTGGACCCCTGCTGTGCAGGAAGAAAGGAACAATTTATTACAGAGGGCCTCTCTAAATCAATCCTGGGAGCAGCAGTGTGGGTGTTGCTACAGTTGAGTGGTGGTGCCTGGGCTCTGTCAATCCACATTTCCACTAGCACCTGTACTCCAGTCACCTTTGACAAGCTCCTTCCCTAACATTGAAGAAGGTGCCTCTTTCACTTCTAGAAACAATCTTGGAGAAATCAGAAACTAGAACATTTGATTTTATTCAAAATATGCAATTGCTGGCTTCCCCAACCAGATCCCATACCATGCTTGTTATCTGGGTAATAGCTTGTACCCAATGGGATCTTTTCTAGAAACTCCTTCTATGTCTGATGCTCAATAACAAATGACATCACCAAAAGACAGATATCTGGGAATATCTCTTCTTTGGGAATCATTTACAATATTCTTACAATTAGCTTGAAATTATAGTTTGGCTTGAGAGCCAGCCTTCTTCAGTGGAAAGTTAGTTTGAAGTTTATGGTCATGGGGCCCGGGAGATAGCATGGAGGTAAGGCATTTGCCTTTCATGCAAAAGGTCATCGGTTTGAATCCCGGTGCCCCATATGGTCCCCCGTGCCTGCCAGGAGCAATTTCTGAGCATGGAGCCAGGAGTAACTCCTAAGCACTGCCGGGTGTGACCCAAAAAGACCAAAAAAAATGAAGTTTATGGTCATGCCTCATGGGTCATTATGTTACCGCATTTGCTCTGCTTAGAGTCCAGGAGAAAGTTTTGGGCCATCTGTAGCCCTGAATTGTGACTATTTTCCAGCATTCTGAAAAGCACTGATTGAACTAATTGAGTTAGCAGGTTTATCAATAACCCAAAAAGCAAGGTGATCTGGGGCAATACTAATCTGAGCCAGTAACATACCCAGAAATGAGAACTAGCAAATCTCAGGGAACAAAGATATTGTTGGTCAAAGCTTAAATGGAGAGAGAGTGAGAGAGAGAGAGGTGAGATAGATAGATAAGCAGGTAGATAGAGACATCAATGGGCTCTACATAAGAACAAGTTAAGTGGGAATAAAACATTGGATGGATATGGAACATGTTTAAAGATGAATGGATGCTTTTGGCAGTAGAACCCTTTTCTTGCATCTGTAAGATCCTGGATTTCTTCCCTAACTCCCACTACACTTGAGTTGAGAATTCTTCAAGCCAGAATCTTACTAGAAATATTGAATTCAACAGATTCTAGGGACTTAAATGGATTGTGTGAATGTTTGAGAAGAAACACAATGCATTTGAAGATCTATAGAAATATGGAAAATGCTGAACTGTAAAGTTGGAATATTTATTCAAAGAATAATATGTAAAGGGCAGGCAGGAATGGCGAGAAAGTGAATATACCATACAGGTGACTGAAATTTGAAGTAAAATTCATGTTATGGAGGTGGACTGGGTGATCAGCAGGTATATCATCTTTGTTTTACCAGAGTATCTTAACTGAAGTCCAGAGGATGGAAATTTCCCTCAGTTGTTAGGAGTCATTCTGGAGTAGGCCCAGAAAGTAGAGCTTGTCTGTGACAGACACGGGTGTCCTGTGTTCCTGCCTTTGTATCAAAATATGGAGCAGGAGAGTTCAGTACCTCTCCATTTTAATATGACTTTTATGGGAGGTGTCTAATTTAACCAAGGCTTCCCCAGCAGAAATACTGAGATTACAGAACAATAAGCAATACCACAGAAAAAAGGCCTGAAAAAAGGTGAAGGTGTTTGCTCGCAAACTTGCAAAGTTTTTGCACACTGGTTTTCTTTCATTGTTATATTAATAATTCATTGTTATATTAATAATTAATAATTTCTTTCATTGTTATATTAATAATTATCTCTTTTGAAAACTTAATGCAGAATTGTGAGGCTAAAAGGGGCAGTTTAATTTCCATTGAGGAGTTTATTTCTCTTACCTTCTTACACCTTCAACATAGTATAGTGCCTGTCTCAAGGAAATACTGACAGTTCTTTTAGACTTTATAAAATAATCTGCTTTTCCTTCCCTGTCAAAGCTAATTAGATTTCCTATACTGTCAAGATTCTACTATTGTCAGCCAGAATTTCCCATTTGTTCCCTTATCATCCAAGGATAATTTTAGCATTTATTTATATTTATATGAGCCTTATAGATAACAAACACACTCTCAACTATGTGAACAGACTTTAGAAAAGTTAAGTGGCTCTCTTGGGAGATGACGCTGATAAAAATGATAGAACTTGTGTTCCAACTCAGAAAGATGTAAATTGAGGTTTAATAGGAAGTTAGGAAGAGTTGCTGATTTAAACTTCTAAAAGATATTTGAGTTTGAGTATATGAGTGAAGAATGTAGAAGACCAGCTACCTCTTCATCTTGGTATCTTCATAGACAAATGAGCAATATATCAATGGTATATTGAATAATCAGTTGAGGAAATGTAATGTAGTAAAGGAGGGAATTCTAGATTACCTTGACCTCATATCTTAAGGAGGAGAAAAGCAAATAAGGAAAGAAGTCAAGGCAGGAATGAAGATGAGAAACAAATAATGGAAGGACAGGGGTCGGAGCTTTGGTTATTTTGGTGATTAAGAGAGTGGCATAACTACATATTCAAAGAACAGACTCAACAACACTAAAATCATGAAACTTAGGAGAGAGCACCAAGCTTTGTATTTGTGTCTCCAAATTGGCAATCAGAGAATGGGGGAGAGGTAATAGAATGATGAGGGATACTGAAGTATGGCAATGCTGGTGATGAGAGTTGACACTGGTAGTGCAATTGATGCTGAATTATTATATACCTAAAACTCAGCTGTCAAGAAATTTGTAAACCATGTTTCTTTGATTAGATAATTTATTTAAAAATGCAAGAATTGGCTCTTTTGAGCAGGTCTATGTCAGAGCAGTGGTAGGGTCTTCCCTGTTAGAGGATTGCTTCCAGGTGTTGTTAAAAAAACCTTGTATGTGACTGTGAAAAGCAAGGTTCCCTACTTGTCTTCTGTTTGTGTCTATCTTTCCTTTGCTGCCCTCCGAACTCGCGGGAGTGAGCCATCTTGGCTCAAAAAAAAGAACTCGCTCTCCCAGAGTTCATACCAGGGCAGGAACGCCCAGGAGCATGCCATTAGGATGAAAACCGGCTAGCCTCAAGTACTGTGAAAAGCAAGGTTCCCTACTTGCGATATCAGGCTGG